>JAFEMH010007396.1:0-91275 GCA_022495995.1 Adenophora triphylla var. japonica
GAGGGTGACCGTTTTGGCTTCGAGGGGCCGGATTCCAATGATAGGCCAACCACGTATCCCTAGCTGGGAATCAAGCCTTCGTAGTTCGAGCACTACTCGAGATTCCCGCCGGCTTTTGGGATTCCGTTAACTTTCACGGGATTTCGTTAGCCTTTGGCTGGGATTTCGTTAGCCTTTTTGCCGGGGATTTCCAAGCTAGCTTCTTTGTCACTGGGAAAATCAGTACGTATTTGTCTCTGGGAAATCGTTTTACGCTTCGATCACAAAGTGGGCAATTCTTTTTGATGAAAAGATACTCTGATCTCAAGTTATCTTTCTAGGCACTCCTATTTTACGCTTTACCGGCCGGGGTAATTTTGATGAAAGATACTGGATCTCGTTATCTTTCTCGGGCACTCGGTCTCACGCTTGCCATGATCGCCGGCAATTTTGATGAAAGATATTTTATCTCGTTATCTTTCTCGGCACTCGGCCTTTACTGCTTCGAACTTCATCGCCGGAAGCGATTTTGATGGAAAGATAATGGATCTTCAGTTATCTTTCTCGAGGATATATCAAAGTGCGTAGTGTGCGGTCTCCTAAAAATGTTCCTTTTGAGTTAAAACAGAGATTTTCATAAATGTGTTTTAAAGGAATGATTTTCGGACGGGGAAAATGCAACACATAAGCACGTAAATTTTCTGGGAGCCCTGGGCCGGGCCATGGAGCCGAATAGCCCCAAGCCGCTAGGATCGCAGATTAACCATGATTTTTCCCGGTGGAATTGCCACCGAGGTCGTATGGTCGAATCCTACGAGGATTAGCCGTACGACCGCATGGATCAATTTTCCAGTGTTCCACTCCTTTTGCTATTTTTCTAGTTGTTTCCCGTTTCAAAGTATGCACAGATTCCAAGATGCAAATGATGCAATGCATGGTGAAGAAAGCAAGCACGATTAATGAAATCGGCGATGGGAGTCTAACCCGCTCAAAGGGAAAAGCTTTTTGTATTTTTTTTCAAAATTTTTTTCGAAAAGGGATACCGGCACGTGGGATTGTTAAACCACCTTGTTATCCCAAGCCCCGGTTAGGAGCGATACAGAAGGGCAAGTGGGGTCCACCTATATACCAAGTATCGACTTTTGTTTTGAAAATAAAGCTTTTCTCCTTTGGGATGATCCCCAATGAGTCGCCAAACCGTGAATGTGTGCCCAAAATTTTTGTTTATCGAATTCACGCGAGTTTGAAGACATCCGAGTTATTTGAAAACGGAGTCGCCACGCCATTTTGATTACCTCAAAACTTTGAAAAAAGGTTTTATGGGTTCTGAGGTTGCTACCCTCGGGAAGAACGCTTGGCGTTCACCCAAAGTGCTTGCCGGAGCAAGTCTCCCTAGATTTCATTAATCGTGTTTGCTTGCGTGCTTTCTTTGTGTGCATGTGTTTGAAAATAAAGGGGGAATGTCCCAAGTTATCTTCCTGACGTACAAACCATTTGTTGGTTGTCGCCGGATTCCTTGGAATTTATGTATTTGGGATTATGATCCCGTCCTCATCTTATGACTTATGATCATCGCATTTTAAACCTCGGACCCTGACTTGCGTGATCGAGAGAATGACTCTTTTGGGGCAAAGATGAGGTTCTTTAGGAAGGAATGTCCTTAGCCCATCAATCCTACGCTTTAAGACTAGCCGAGCTCGTATAGAGGCTTCATACTCATTCTTAAGCGATAATCGGAGATATAGGGTTCAAGGTTATCCTTTTTCCTAAAGAAATCATGAACCTTTAATGGAAGGAACGATGCAAAGATGAGAACTTTTACACCGGTCCGTTCCAAGGTTGGGGAAAGGGGAAATGCATGATGAAAAAATGAATCTTTAATGAAAAGATGACATTTTTAGGTTGCAAATGATGCTTTTTGATTTAAAGAAATGATCTTTATGCAAATGATGCATAAAGATTTGATTTTTATGCAAATGATGCATTAAAAAAGGGGTTTTGATGCAAAGGATGCATTTTTATTGAAAAGATTTGATCTTTATATGCAAATGATGCATAAAGATGACATTTTTATTGGAAAATAGGGATTTTAGGTGCAAAGGATACACCTTTATGAAAAAGACTACATTTTTATGACAAATGAGGTCTTAATGCATGCAAAGGGGAAAGGGGTGATAAAGATATGATCTTTATGAATAAATGCCAAGTCCCAAGCAAGATATATGAATGCAATGAGCAAGTATATCAATTAAAATGCAAGGTTAGGGCGTGCGAGGTTACCAATCGTTTCCTTCGCTTCTTCTGGACTGAGCTAGGAGGAGAGGTTCTTCTGGGTCTTCAAGGAGGAGGGAGCTGGCTTCTTGAGCTTCTTCTTCACCTTCTTGGACTTCCAGCAGCTTCTTGGGGATCTTCTTCAGACATTGAGTATTATGCTTCTTGTTGATGATTAAAACGGGTAGAGGAGGGCTCTATTTATAAAGTACCGATAAGGCTAATGAAGCCGTGCGGCCGCAGCCCTTTGCAAATGAGGCCGTGCGGTCTTATCCACAATGACTCAAAGATTCTAGAACCATGCAAGGTGGCATTATTCTAGAAGCTTCCCTCCTAATTAAAAAAACGTGTTTCTTAATTAGGAAGGATTCCCTTCACCTTTATTTAATTAAAAACAGCTCCTAATGTTTCCTAACGCTGGGAAGGTTCTGGGAATTACCGAAAACTTACCGAAATTGCCGAAATTTAACCTAAGGCATGAGCCGATTTGGGTACTTACAAGCCCTCGGCAACGCCACTTGCAAGGCGAGCGGGTTGCCGATAGAAAAGGATCCGATCTCGGCGAATGCCGAGACGGATTGGGAGACCAAGGTGGTCGAGTGGCCGAACCTTTGGAAGGCTACCTACGTATCCCTGAGGAATCAAGCCAGCCGTAGTTCGGAATTAGATCCGCCGGGGGAGGAAGAAGAGAAACCGGTCTCTCCGGGGACATAGAAGAGAAAATGACCTAGGAGGTCAAGCACCGATCCTACCGGGGACATGCTAGGAGTGACCCGTGGTCGAATATTTGAACTTTTATGAGGGGGCGCTTTATCACCGAGGAGTGACAAAGAAACAGGTGACCAAAGTGGTCGAATGGCCGGACCTTTTATAAAAGGCTACCTACGTATCCCTGAGGAATCAAGCCTCGATCGTAGTTCAAGCATCACTAGATAGTTAGGAACGATGTCTAGGATCCTTGAGATTTTGACAATCTCGGAGGTCAGTCACCCGAGGAAGCTAGAGCTTACGCACTATCTCTTTATGACGGAGATGAGGTAACTTAAGTTGGGAAACTTGAGCGTACGTCACTATTCGCGGATGAGGTAGCACAAGTTGAAATGACTCGGGCATACGTCACTATTCGCGGATAGAGGTAGCACAAGTTGAAATGACTGGGCATACTTCACTATTCGCTGATAGAGGTAGCACAAGTTGGAATGACTTGGGCATACGTCACTATTCGCTGATAGAGGTAGCACAAGTTGGAATGACTTGGGCATACGTCACTATTCGCTGATAGAGGTAGCACAAGTTGGAATGACTCGGGCATACGTCACTATTCGCTGACAGAGGTAGCACAAGTTGGAATGACTCGGGCATACGTCACTATTCGCTGATAGAGGTAGCACAAGTTGGAATGACTTGGGCATACGTCACTATTCGCGGATAGAGGTAGCACAAGTTGGAATGACTGGGCATACGTCACTATTCGCTGATAGAGGTAGCACAAGTTGGAATGACTCGGGCATACGTCACTATTCGCTGATAGAGGTAGCACAAGTTGGAATGACTTGGGCATACGTCACTATTCGCTGATAGAGGTAGCACAAGTTGGAATGACTTGGGCATACGTCACTATTCGCGCGATAGAGGTAGCACAAGTTGGAATGACTTGGGCATACGTCACTATTCGCGGATAGAGGTAGCACAAGTTTAGAGTTCCGACACCTGAGGTTGTCACCTAGTGTTATCCCGTTATAACGGAATTAACTGAGGCGACCGGGAATAAAGCTTGATTGCTAAAGAGATAAGGGATATTTTCTTCAAAAGATGTTATCTTGGTTAAAAGATAACGGAAATTGCATGCCCAAGTGGAAGGTCCAGGGCAGATTGTAATTTATGCTCGTAGCGAATGAAGCCGCCCTAAGCATGAGATGGAGAAAAAGAAGCCGTACGGCTAGAAGCCCGTTTTTTCCAGATTATTTAAAATCGTTTTGAACGGGCATCGGGCACTTGTTGCCGCCCACTTCAGCCGAGAGAGAGAGAAGAGAGAGAGAATTTTCGAAATTCTTCAACCCTTTTGCTTCCCTTTCGATTTGAAATGGATCCGAGGGCAATCCCATACCAAGGCAAGCGAGGAGAAACATCTCTGCGGCCGCGAGAAGGAGGAGGAAGGAGCTCGTGGAGGACGCGAGAGGAAGTATGACTTCCTTACGCTCCATCTGAGCTTTACCCGGGAGAAGGGAGCACAAATCAACGAACCCGCGATCAGTTGGGGTAAGCATTCTCATTTTGCTCAAATCCGATGATTTTGCTTGAATTTTGAATGATTTTAGGGCTTGACCCGAATTTTAGGATTTTTGAATGATTTTTTTGAATGATTTTGAGATGCATGAACAACCTATGAGGCTAAGAATGTGCAATGTGCAATTTTATTTGATGAAAATTATGAGAACGACTCACTTTTTTCTCGCAAAATGAAGTAAGAATGAGAATTTTTTTCAAAATATGAGACGGAGTTCTTGCCTTGTGCTAGAACTAGGTCAAAATTCTGATTTTCAATGAGAAAACATGATTTTGGAAGATGAAAATGATTCATGCATGCCATTTTTTTTTTTTTGAAAAATAATGCTTATGTGCGAAAAATTGTGATTTTGTGCTTTAGGAAAGCAATGACGCGTTTCAAGTGATGAAAGACACGTTTTTGATGCAAAAGTTGTGCTAGAAAAACTTTTATGAATGCTTTTCTTTTGAAAATATGTGCACTTTTGAATATATGCATGCTTTTTTGAAATGATATGAAGGACTGACGCTTCTTTTGATGTGCTTGTCTACAGGAGAACAAGTCTAGAGGACCGTCTGAGATAGCGGTCAAGCTGCGCAGGATGCCGATTTTGAGAAGGATGGGGCAAATCCCAAGCAATGCGAGGGCTACCTATTGATGCATTTGTAGAGGCTATCGGCAGGGTGTCCACATCACCTCTAAGAGCAAGGGCTCGTCCAGCCCTATCTCGAGTTCCGTGGGACAAGACACATAGCTTTCACCCGAGCCGGGAGAGCCGACGACTCCCGCCGATTTCACCGCTTATTACGGCTTACAGCTCACCGGAGGCCCGTGACTTGAGGGACCATATTACCGCCGAGGAGTTCCGTGCTTTGGCCTGTTTGAGCCGATTCCGAAGGGGCCGGGATGGAGACACTGAATGTCGAGGCGGCACCCGTACTAGCATGCGTAATTTGTCGTTAATGATGTGGATCGCCCAGCCACTCGGCTAGAGCATTCATATGGCCGATGCTATCACCACCATCTTTGCCAATTCTGGGACGATAGCTATGACTTGCCTCCTCGACTCTCCGGAGGATGTGGATGGATAGGGACGGTCTCGGGGGAGAGGCCGGATTGGCGAGCTCTACTTCTCGTTGACATGTACAAATAACAAGGCCGCTCTACGGATCGCTTTTCTTTTGCCCTCGAGGTAGTCTCCTTTTTTTCTTTTCTTTCTCTTTCCCGTCTCGAGACTTTTATAAGAGAGAAAATGACCTTTGATGTTTTGAACATGCAGCCCGGTTTTGCGAGGTGATCGGGTTCTTCCCTTGGAACCAAGCAGAGCGATGTCACCATCTTCCCCGCTATGGTTCGCCGGAGGGGAGATGCGAGAGATAAATTCACTGGGAAGACCCTGATTACCTTCGACTACAAAATGGTGAGGCCTGGCCATCAACAGTGGACGGGCACGATGGAGCCGGACTTCTACCCCGGGGCTGTATCCAGAGATCTTGGCCGGGAGATGCTATCGAGGTGACGAGGCAGAGGAGGTGGCTCACTGTGGCCGACATGTGATGTCATTTACTGGGACCGCTTCTCGAGACAAAGATGGTCATGTTCCCCACTAGATGCCATTACTCCTTCCGACCCTCCAAAGACGGATGCCGCAGCCTGTGGACCGGCCGTAGGATGAGATTGCTAGGTACTGTGCAGTGCGTGGCCGCGGAGGAGTACTTCGACATGGACACCCCCTACGCCGTGTTTGTGGAGCAGCCGCCCGAGGACGCCACGTAAGCCAGTGAAGCCGGCGCCACTGTGGATACGGGGAGTGACGAGCCTACCGACCCGCCGATCCCTCCCGCACATCCGTCCTACGTGGTCCATGGAGTGCCGAGGAGGATGAGGATACTGTCCCCGATGCTAGGAGCCCCAAGACACCTTGCCGCCCGATAGCACCGTAAGTGTACTCTTAGTGGTCTTATTCCCTTTTAGCTTTCGCATTTTCTCGCTTTTGCTATTTTCTCGAGATTTTCTCCGAGATTTTTCTCTTTTTTTTTCTCAGTTCCACTCGCACTTACGATAGGCCGGTCGTGCGTAATAGGGCCGGAAGGACATGTGCCTGGCCTCTCTTCGAGGAAGCCGGCTCGCGCTTCGAAGGCGGCAGCTGATGCACAGGAGCTCGGGGCGCAAGAGACGGCACGTCTGGGGCACAATTAGCCTACCTCATCGGCCTCTGAGTACTCTTCCAAAGGCTATGCCTCTGGCGGGGACCCAACGCCGACATTCTCGAGCAAACTGGCCGAGTATGGGCACGATAATGTCCATCTATCTCGATGTGAGCGACTGTGAGGACTCCGATGAGGGAGGCTAGCATCTACGAGCCGAGCAAATGATGAAGATGAAGAAGAATCTGAGGCCTAGGAGGTCTCTAGAATAGATTTGGAACAAAAACAAACAATTTACAATTTTTATGCACACTTTGTTTATTTTTTGCTTTATTTGGGCGCCGATGGGGCGAAAACATTGTATTTATGTTTTAATTGCTTTTCTAATTCATGCTTTTTCAATTTGCATATTATCCGAGCCTTGGGGCGACTTTTTCGCTTGGAATTGGGGCTGAAAATGGGCCAAAATGATTTATAATGGTGTATAAATGCTTGAATGGCTTCGGATATGTTTTTGTACAGTGTTTTGGTTGAAAAGTGGGGTGAAAACTCCCTTGGGCAGCAACTTTGGTTGCCGCAGAATTTTTTTCGCAGAGGGCTAATGTAGCCGCGCGCATGGCCTCGAGGGCAAATGTAGCCGTGCGGCTACCGCCTGTCTCGAGCCGGTTATTTTCTCGAATAAAAGCAAGGCTTGGCCATTTCATTTCATTTTCACTCTAGACTTGTCCCAATTGTTCCTGCAGCATATTTTGGACCTAAAAGCACCATCTTTGATCATTTTGCGATGGAGAATCCCGTTAGATTGCAAAGGGGGAAACGAGACCATTTTCTATCCTGCCTTCAATCTTGGGCGAGATATAACTTCCAAAATCACAAGGGGCCGCTTGATTCTTCCTTCAAGATCAAGTCTTTATGGCATTTGAGGGATCTCCCGCCCGATTGGGATCTCGCTGAGAGCCGCAAAGAAAGTTCGGGATGTCCGAGACATGTTTATCAAGCTTTCTCTTACAACGAAATCGTCCCAACGCACGAAGACTTCGTGAGCCTTGATTGGGGGTCCCGAGATTGAGGCTATATCTATTCCGCTGATCGGAGACGTGCCGGTGACGGTAAAGCTTGCATCTTTTCTCGCAGATTCCTTTGGGAGAGGCCGAGAGGATGATGGTAGCCCCGATAGGATTGACCTTTCGATATCCCTGTGTGCCTGGGGTCTCCGCATACGGCTGCGACCACAGCCAAGCTATGGATGCTTTCATTCTCTCGCGTATTCTCTATTTTGTTCACCGCCGAGTCCGCTGGGATTCTGGCCATAGTGGTCTCTTGGACACGGTCGAGACTCAGTGGCCGGGAAGGATATTGTCCCGCCGGTTTTGGGAGAGACATTTCATGGGATCGATAGGACGGCTCTGGGAGACCGCTTTCATGAGGTCCGGAGTCCTGGCCATGTTGACTTTGTGGCCGCAGGAGAGGCTCTGGCTTTGCCTCGGGCTTTGCCGACTCAAGGCCCTCGGGTGATTTCTGAGAGGTGCACCTAGGCAACAGAACATGTGGTAGCCGGGAGCCGATGATGGCTAGGCTATCCACTTCTGACATCCGTTGGTGGATACCACATCGAGGTTGCGCACTCAGAGGATATTTCAGAGTCTTATGCCGCGAGGGTTCCGTGATTCTCGCCGGTCGTCCTTCTACATACCCCGCTTGGTATCCAGCAGCTTGGGGCTTTACAGAGCCATCGAGTGATCGGGAGGACATCCCACCATGGAGGTGGTGTCATCGACATGAGAGATCCAAATGCCTTCTCTTTCTTCTCGAGGGCTTGGACACATACCGCTTTCCCACCTGTGGCTATCTTCGTGAGCAGAAGAGCACCATCTCGACCACCGTCTACTGACCGGTACGAGAGGGAGACGGGAGCGACTCAAAGTTATCTTGGGAGGATAGACGTCGAGCTTTATCGGGAGCCGACCGTGACTCGAGTAGGACTCGAGGGAGACCGAGGCTAAGGCGAGCTTGCCATAACCAATCGTGTGACTTGGTCGTGATATGGAGGCTCGGTGACAAGAGATTGTCCGAGGTCGCTCCTTCGACCGAGGCTCGCAGGGAGGAGGTGCGGACTCGTGCTCGTATAGAGAGCGCTCATCGACACGGGGTCGGGTAGAGGCTCCAGCGAGGATACCGCAGGTCTGGATGAGGGATACCGACATTATTGAGAAGAAAAGGAAGAAGACTCGACGAGGCCGAGGAAAAGGGAAGAAGATCAAGAAGACTCAAATAATGACGACCGACAAGTCTTTTCTCAAGATCCTCTTATTGCCATTTTGCAAACACATTAGTTTATTTAGGCATTTTATTGTATTTTAGATCTTTTAGCAAAGTTAGCAGAGTTAAGAGGTAGACCGTGCTTGAACTCATCAAGAAGTTTTTAACTTGTAATGAACAAGAAATATTATTTTAGAAATTAATCAAGACACATTTCATGGAAATTCAAATGTCTTTATTGATTGGGACCCGTTTTATGAAAACTGAAATACCCTTTACTATTTTTTTAGGACGCACTTCATGGAAGCTTGATTGTCCTTTTTATTGTTTAGACCGAACCATATATGGCTGCCTACGTTCCCCTTTACAAGAAAGGCTAAGGGGCTCAGTCTACGTAGTTCATTCTCGTGAACTAAAATTTTTTTTTTCATGTGCAAATTTCGTCTTTTGCCTAGACCGCCCTTTTTGGGGTTTTCACTTAGCCGGGCATTACTCTTTTTGCACTAAGATTTTTTTTTTTTTTTTTTTTTTTTTTATGTGCAAACTCGTCTTTTGCCTAGACCGCCTTTTTGGGGTCTTCACTTAGCCGGGCATTACTCTTTTTGCACTTTTTTTTTTTTTTTTTTTTTTTTTTTTTTTTTTTTTTTTTTTTTTTTTATCGTACATAGTATCTTCTGAGTTTATCACCGTTGACCGGGTGGACAAAGGGATTGCCATCCAAGTCTCGCAAGCTTCATTGCTCCTCCCGACGCATTTTCGCACCACATAAGGGCCGATCCAGACGGTTCCCATTTTCCTGTGGGGTTTGCCTCTGCAGGGGGCTTTACTTTCGACCAAGTCGCCCTCTTTGATGTCTCTCGGCCTCGACCTTTTATCAAACGCCCGCCATTCGCCTCGGTAGGCTCGTGTGTTCCATGGCTTTTAGCCTTCTCTCGTCAAGGTGGCTAATTCATCATGCCTGGCCGCGCAACCATTCCACTTCATTGACACTGCTTTTCCAGAGGACCCTTAATGACGGGATTTCCAACTCCACCGGTAACACCGCTTCCATCCCGTAAGTTAGGGCAAAAGGAGTTTCTCCCGTGGCCGTTCCGACAGACGTTCAGAGCCCCAGAGTGCTAGGTGCAGCTTTTCGCCAATCACGACCACGGTGGCCATCTTCCTGATGATCCGCTCGAGTGTCTTATTAGCAGCCTTCCACGGCTCCATTGGTTCGAGGTCTCGTACGGACGACTTGTGGCGAGTAACTCGACTCGACAGCTAGCCTATCGCAGCCTTCCTTCGAAGTGTGACCCATTATCGAAATGATCTCGCTGGGCACCCCATATCTCGCACATTATGTTTTCTTTGATGAACCGGGCCACTTTTCTCGAAGTGAGGACCTTGTAGGACTTGGCCTCTACCCACTTGGTGAAGTAGTCAATGGCCACCAACACGAACTCGTGCCCATTGCTTCCCGCCGGGGATATTTTCCCTATCACGTCAATGCCCCAAGTTGCAAACGGCCAAGGAGTCGCATGCGCAAGCATGTGCCGCGAGGCGGGAGATGGTTGAGGTTGGCAAACCGCCGGCATTTGTCGCAGTTCGGACGTGCCGAACGCAAACTGCTTCCACGGAGATCCAAGAGTAACCCATTCTCGAGGATCACTTGCATCGTGGCTCGGCATTCATGTGAGGACCGCAAGGACCATTGTGACTTCGGCCATCAACTCTCCGGCTCTTTCTTGAGTGACACATAAGAGGAGTGGTCCTTGATACCGCTTCTTGTATAGGTTGCCTCCTAGAATGACATACCGAGAAGCCAACCTTTTCGTGGCTTGCAAGCTTTGGCTCGACTCCTTCTTTTGGTCTACCTTCTTCGTCTCCGAAAGCCGACTCTCCGTCTTGAGGAATTGGTAAACTGATTGCACCAAGGTTCCTTTATAGGCTCTGGTCCTGTGTCCACTTCACAACGTAAAGTCGGGGCTTCTCTTCTACCCACTCAAGGGCTTTATGGCTTTTCCCTGTGGATCTCTACCAATGAGGCTAGAGTAGCTAGAGCATCTCGCGAACTGCTCTTTTCCCAAAGTAGTGGAAAGTCACTTCTGAACCGTCCACCAACTCCTCCATACGGGCATGATACCGTGAGACAGTGGTCTACAGCCTTCCACTTGTTGAGACTTGCTGATGATCGTGGCCGAGTCTCCGTAAACTTCGAGCTCCTTGACATTTCTTTTCTAAGGCGGCCTCCAAACCAAAGAATGCAGCTTCATACTCTGGCGACATTGTTCGTGGCAGAAAGTTCAACTTGAGGGCTATGGGGGTATGCTCATCTTTCTGATCGACCAATAGCATTCCTACACCATTTCCTCTTTGTTAGCGGCTCCGTCAAAGAACAACCGCCATCTATTTTCGTGCTCAACCGCAAAGATCCCTTCATCTCGGAAATTGGGGTTCAGCCCTCTCGTCTTCATTACCGGGGAAATTCGCCAGGTGATCTCGACAATGCTTGACCTCGATGGCCTTTCTCGGTCACATAGTTGATGTCGTATTCTCGCCAAGAAGAAGGACCACTTCGCTAGACGCATCGATAGGGAAGGCTTGTCAAAGATGTACTTGATGGGTCCATTTTCGAGACCAAGTTCACAGGGCGGGCTTCGCATATAATGCTTCAACTTGCCGACTACCTGCACTCCGCCCCGCACAGTCTTTTCACACGCCGAGTAATTGAGCTCACTCCCTTGTAGCTTCCTACCGACAAAGTAAATGGCATTTTCTACCCGAGAGTCTTTCTTCTCTTGAGCAAGCATAGCCCCAACCGCCGTGTTCATGATGTTAGATAGAGCAAGAGGCTTCGTCTATGTGGGGGCATAGTACCGGGGATGTACTAAGTATGCCTTGATCTCGGTCAAAGGCGTCTTGGCATTCTTCGGTCCATTCTCGTGTCCACATTCTTCTTCATGAGCTTGAAGATGGGCTCGCACATAGTGGTCAACCGATTGACAAAACTACCGATGTACCGCAATTTTCCCATGAAGCTTTGACTTCGTCTGGGTTCGAGGTGGCCTCATATCCATGATAGCTTTGATCTTTCTGGGGTCAACTTCTATACCTCGCTCCGTGACCATGTACCCGAGCACTTTTCCCCTTGTCACTCCGAAGGTGCATTCGGGTGGTTTAGTCTCATGGAATGCCGTCTCGCCTCTCAAAGAATTTTCGTAGGTCAACAAAGTGCCGCCCACCTTCTCCTTTGGAGTGGATTATCATGTCGTCTACGTAGACCTCAATCTCCTTGTGGATCATGTCATGAAAAAGTGCGGTCGCCGCCTTTCGTAAGTAGCCCCGCATTCTTGAGCCCGAATGGCATTACCGTATAACAAGAGGTTCCCCACGGTGTGGTGAAGGCCGTCTTTTCTTGGTCTTCCTCGGCCATCTTGATCCGGGTTGTAGCTCGCAAAACCATCAACGAAGGATTTGACTTCGTAGTTGGCAAGTGGAGTCCACCAGATGTCTATGTTTGGCGAGGGTAGTCGTCTTTGGGCCGGCCTTGTTCGTATCTCTGAAATCCACACAAGCAGCCGACCTTCCCATCGGCCTTGGTTACTTGGCCACGATGTTGGACAACCATGTCGGGTATTCAATGACTCGATGAATCCTACCCGCAGAGCTTCTCAATTTCTTCTTTGACCCGCAGAGACCATTCCGGCTTGATCTTTCTCGCTCGCTTTATCGGCTTAGCATCCGGTGCTAGAGGGATTCTCGTGCTCTACTATCGAACCTGCCTAGCCCCGGCATATCTTTGTATGACCATGCAAACACGTCGACGTATTCTCTCGAGCAAATTTCAATCAATCTGTCCCTTTCAACCCCCCGGAAGAAGCTTCCAATCTGTGTCTCTTTAGGTTCCTCAATAGTACCCAAGTTCACACTTATCAAAACCTCCTAAGCCTGGGGCCCGGTTTTCCTCTTTTTCCGAAACCTCGCTTAAAGATTTCTTTAATGTATTGTTCGTTTAGTGTGTTTGCATCTTGTTCAAATGATTCATTATTAACTCGTTGTTAAGTTTTGAGTTAATTTATCATTTGTTAAGTTGGCAATAAGAGGATAATCGTAAAGATTTGTCATTTCATTCAAGATAAGGGGAAAGATGACATCGATTACATTTTCATAATCCTCAGCGTGAGGCCTTCTGATGACTCGAGGACTCGGAATTCGAAGATTCCCGACTCAACCGAAAAGACAACATAGACTCGGACCCTACACTACTTATTGACTCGAGGGGGACTTGACAAGGGTTGGACCGGATCTCACTCCTTCTTGCCGTTGCCCCGGGAGTAGCAGCCTTGCCGGCGTTGTCATTTGATTGTGCACTCGCGGATCATTATTGCCTTTGTCGACACCAATTCCATAGGAAGTACTCTACTGATTTGGCGGAATCTCCTTTCGAACTTAACTTCATCCATTTGTACCTCCGGCAAGAGGGACCGGTTGTGCTTTCAAAGATCTCGAGATACAGCCTCTCTTCATCCCAAAAGTCTTCTCGCTTGTTCACTCTTCTTCTTCTACCTTTTCCCAAACAGGGGTTTGGAATGATCCTCTGAGTAGTAAGAGCCATTACAAACACATTATGCTCGTCATGGGTAATGAAGGGTTCTCGAGAGACTTTCATTAACATGGCTTGTTTTACTTCAAACTCGCAGCCTTCATAAGTGAGCCTTTCTTCTCGTAATCTTGACCATGGTTACCGGGTTCGATGTCGTAGAAAAGAGGCCGAGCTCGACAACATTAACGAAATCAGCTCCGACTATGGGTCCAAACTGTCCCTCCACGGCGGCAGCATTAATCGTATCTTTCCATTTCCTTGTAATTCAAAGATAAGGAACATTGAATTTCAGATATCTATGACCGCCGGATTTCCAAAACCATTTCCATTTGTTCCTTCGAACTCGATCATGTTGACTCCTTGTTGGCAGTGAAGAGGATTCTTGACCACATCGGGACCCCGAGGTGGTTCTAACTTGCCTTCTTCAACTAGGCGAGAGATCGTGAGCTTCGTGTAGGTGCAATCATTAGTGTTATGGCCATGATAATTGTGGAAAGCGACAAGTTGTTTGGTCTCGTCCATTCTCGATACCGGGGTTTCGGGTTTCCGCTTTTCCAAAGGTCTCGATGAGTCCTCGGGCTACCAAACCGTCGAAGACCTTTTCTAGTGGCATTCCGAAATCTTCGCCGTATAGAAAGGGAGCTTTGGCTTTGCAGCAGCCTTGGCCTCGCATTCTCGTCCCGCTTTCTCATTCTCGAATGTAATTAACGCCGCCAATCACTTCTTTTTTCCTTTTACTAAGGTGACAAATGGGGCATTTGACACCGGTGCTTCAGAGCGATAAGAACTGGCTGCCTCGTGGCCGGGCCATATCAAGGCATTCTCAAACTTGGTGCCGGCATTTACCATTGCCCGAAGGTCGATAGTAGTAATTGCCAATTTGGACTCTTAGTTGAGGTTTCGTGCAAGATTGGAAGATCTCCATCTCTGTTCCTCTTCATTGAGCGGGGTCATCATTTCACCGAGCTTCCAATTCCATCTCTTGTAGAATTCACTTACCGGCTCATCTCGAACGTTGTAGGTACCCCGTAGGTCATTCCGCCTGGTTTCCCAATTCAAATTGGCTTTATACTTTTCTAGGAACGCTTCTTTGATCTCGGTCCCAAGTAGCTCGGGCCTCGGTTTCACATGCAGAACCACCTAAGAGCCGAACCTTTTAATGATAGCCGAAAATGATCGGCCATTTGTTGCCGTGTACAATCTTTGGCTCTCATGGCAAGAATGTAGCTTTCAATGTGAGTCCGGGACAATCGCGCCGTTGAACTTTTCAATTTCTCGGCATTCGGAATTTTGGAGGGAGAGGGACAACTTTGTTGGGATCGCTGATCCGGTATGCCGTCCTCTTGGTGTCTATTTCCCCAAACTTCTCTTGCATGGACCTAACTTGTTCCCTTAGCCAAGCCATGTCGTAGTCGGGGGATGGTTTAGGATTGCTCGATTCCTGAGAAGGCTTATCTCGACTTGGGTGGAAGGACAGCTGGTGGCACAGCCGGTAGCCGGTACCAAGGCTCGGGGATCTTCGAGGGGAAGTAAGTGTAAACTTGACCAGTCCCGTGTTCCCGTGAGATCGGCCTGAGGCATAGGAATTAGGCTCATAATTTCCGAAGTAGGAAAAAGGATACGGAACCTCCCGGGGTCCCGGGCAAAGTTGGAGGCGGAAGATCCGCTGCGGTGACATGAATCGAGAGGGTCATCGAGCCGATTTTGAGGCCTAGGAAATGCCTGGATGGCCCATACCGAGGAGAGGGAGTGAATCCCATGGGTAATGCAGAGGCCGCGTAACCGGGATAGCCGAGGCGTTTGCTTTCTCGTTGGTAGGGGACAAAGCTAGGTCTCACTTGAGGAGGTGAGGGTGCTGGGATCCCGATGGCTTCGAGATGTTGGAAAGGACTCAAGAGGGGTAATCCCGGATAAGGGATCGTATGAGGATGGAGGAGGGCATCGGGTTATAGGTGGATGGAGCCGAGATGGCCGCTTCGGGAGGCTCATCTTCTATCATCACCAAGGAACCGCTGGGCTCGACCACTATTTGAACTCCATGACGACGAAGCGCTTCGATGAGCGTGGCTTGCTGCTCTCATGGGCCTTACGACCGTTTTCCAGTGGCTAAGGTTAGCTCTTCTTCCCTAGTCATCTCGGTTACCCAAACCAAGATCAAGTTTTCACAAATCGGTCATTCTCGACTCTCCGAACCGATGAAACCGAGGATTCTCGCGAACCTGCCCGAGGATTCTCGCGCTAACAAGTCGCCGACCCTGTTCTCACCCACTTCTTTCTCGCCGCGGAAAGGGATAGGAAAGGTTTAGACTCGGGGTAGGTGTTTAGTCAAGGCTCGTGCAATATGCAAATTAGAATCTTCAAGTTTACTTAAAACAAGTTGTCTTTTATTAATATCTATTTGGTTGGAAAAGGGGTTCTCGCCCTTCTTTTTTCACAACTACTCTAGATCCCGGATCAGCCTGGGTTCCGTCACTACGTCTATAAGCCCCTCGTATTCCACCCGTATTTCGACCTCCCAGGGTGGACCGGCGAGGGTCCTATAGGGCACGCGGATCCCACCGACCGAGAGTAAAGAACGCTCCTATCGGGTCTAGCGGGTCATGTGACCTTTCAACGCACGAGCGATGCGGATTATAGTCAAGGCAATACCGTGAAAGTCTCGTCTCTCGCCTCGACGGATCTTTGACAGAGTTTCGCTTGAGCGAATGACGGTTTTTGACTTTCGGTAATGTCCGAGAATATAATAGGCATGGGTCGGGCGGCAAAAGCCGGATGACACAAAGGTCACATTGAACTTCGTTGCATACGCAGGCGCGAGTCTGAATCGAAGTCAATGCCGGTCAAGATCTTGCCAATTTTTCCTTGTCGGAATTTTGGCAGAGCTTCGCTGAGCGAAAGATCTTTTTGTTTTGGCAAAGACTTGGTCTTGACTCTTACGCATTCCGTGCGGGTCAAGGTCAATAGTCAATGTCTGAGTCAAGATCCCACCGATTTTTCCTTGTCGGAATTTCGCAATTTCGCTTGAGCGAAAATCTTGGCTTCCGTTATGAGCTAAGGCTTGACCTTTACGTGGGTATGCAACCGGGCTATATGACACCGGACTAGACCAAAAACCAACCAAAAGTCACGGTTTTGAAACGTGTGACACCTGACCGTGCATTGGTCGACACCGGCCGCCATGGGAGGTTGGGATGATTCCGTGCGCGCCCGGAGCATCGTAAGGTCCGTCCGTGATCGCACTGAACCACCCTGCCTTGAGGGACGTGCGTGCAAAAGTGTACAGATATATCAAAGTGCGCGTAGTGTGCGGTCTCCTAAAAATGTTCCTTTTTGAGTTAAAACAGAGATTTTCATAAATGTGTTTTAAAGGAATGATTTTCGGGATCGGGGAAAATGCAACACATAAGCACGTAAATTTTTCGGGAGCCCCGCCGCCATGGAGCCGAATAGCCCCAAGCCGCTAGGACTCGCCAGATTAACCATGATTTTTCCCGGTGGAATTGCCACCGAGGTCGTATGGTCGAATCCTATGAGGATTAGCCGTACGACCGCATGGATCAATTTTCCAGTGTTCCACTCCTTTTGCTTTTTTTTTTTTTCGGTTTGTTTTCCCGTTTCAAAGTATGCACAGATTCCAAGATGCAAATGATGCAATGCATGGTAAAAGAAAGCAAGCACGATTAATGAAATCGGCGATGGGAGTCTAACCCGCTCAAAGGGAAAAGCTTTTTGTATTTTTTTTTCAAAATTTTTTTTTTCAAAAAGGGATACTGGTACGTGGGATTGTTAAACCACCTTGTTATCCCAAGCCCCGGGTTAGGGAGCGATACAGGAAGGGTAAGTGGGGTCCACCTATATACCAAGTATCGACTTTTGTTTTGAAAATAAAGCTTTTCTCCTTTGGGATGATCCCCAGCGGAGTCGCCAAACTGTGAATGTGTGCCCAAAATTTTTGTTTATTGGAATTCACGCGAGTTTGAAGACATCCGAGTTATTTGAAAAACGGAGTCGCCACGCCATTTTGATTACCTCAAAACTTTGAAAAAAAGGTTTTATGGGTTCGGAGGTTAAGTTACCCCTTGGGAAGAACGTTTGGCGTTCACCCAAAGTGCCTTGCCGGAGCAAGTCTCCCTAGATTTCATTAATCGTGTTTGCTTGCGTGCTTTCTTTGTGTGCATGTGTTTGAAAATAAAGGGGGGAATGTCCCAAGTTATCTTCCTGACGTACAAACCATTTGTTGGTTGTCGCCGGGATTCCTTGAATTTATGTATTTGGGATTATGATCCCGTCCTCATCTTATGACTTATGATCATCGCATTTTAACCCTCGGGACCCTCGGGACTTGCGTGATCGAGAGAATGACTCTCTTTGGGTCAAAGATGAGGTTCTTTAGGAAGGAATGTCCTTAGCCCATCAATCCTACGCTTTAAGACTGGCCGAGCTCGTATAGAGGCTTCATACTCATTCTTAAGCGATAATCGGAGATATAGTGGTTCAAGGTTATCCTTTTTCCTAAAGAAATCATGAACCTTTAATGGAAGGAACGATGCAAAGATGAGAACTTTTACACCGGTCCGTTCCAAGGTTGGGGAAAGGGGAATGCATGATGAAAAATGAATCTTTAATGAAAAGATGACATTTTTAGGTTGCAAATGATGCTTTTTGATTTAAAGAAATGATCTTTATGCAAATGATGCATAAAGATTTGATTTTTATGCAAATGATGCATTGAAAAAGGGGTTTTGATGCAAAGGATGCATTTTTATTGAAAAAGATTTGATCTTTATATGCAAATGATGCATAAAGATAACATTTTTATTGGAAAATAGGGATTTTAGGTGCAAAGGATGCACCTTTATGAAAAAGACTACATTTTTATGACAAATGAGGTCTTCATGCATGCAAAGGGGAAGGGGATGATAAAGATGTGATCTTTAAGCTACCAAGTCCCAAGCAATATAAAGACAATGCAATGAGCAATTTATAAAGCAATTAGGATGCAAGGATAGGGCGTGCGAGGTTACCAATGACTTCCTTTGCTTCTCGGGACGGAGCTAGGAGGAGAGGTTGATCTTTGGTCTTCAAGGAGGAGGGATGTAGCTTCTTGGCCTTCCTTCTTCTTCTTCTTGAATTCCAACAGCTTTCTTCACGCTCTTCAGAGTGGATTGAGTATTTTTCTCATATATTGTGTCTGTTGAAATGGGTAGAGGAGGGCTCTATTTATAGGCACCGATAAGGCTAATGAAGCCGTGCGGCCACAGCCCTTTGCAAATGAGGCCGTGCGGGCTTATCCACAATGACTCAAAGATTCTAGAACCATGCAAGGTGGCATCATTCTAGAAGCTTCCCTCCTAATTAAAAAACGTGTTTCTTAATTAGGAAGGATTCCCTTCAGCCTTTATTTAATTAAAAACAGCTCCTAATGTTTCCTAACGCTGGGAAGGTCTGGGGAATTACCGGAAAACTTACCGAAATTGCCGGGAAATTTAACCGGAAGGCATGAGCCAGATTTGGGTACTTACAGTTTCGAGCAACCGGGACGGAATATTCCTCTTTTGGTGTAGCAGCTTGGACTGTTGCAGATTTTTCTGATGGGGAGCAAACGTATCCGCGCGGATGGGGATGACATCGACCTTTGTCGCTTTGATTTTGCTTTAAATCTGGCTTTGCTTTATTTCAAATTCAAATATCTTCTTCAACCTCCATTTCAAACAGCCATTTTCGGGGAGGAAGAGAGAAAAAACCATGGAAAACCTTAGAAAAGCTCCCTCAAAGTTATCCCAAGAATCCCAAATGTCATTTTTCAACAAGTTCAAGGATTGGTCCCGGGAAATTATGCATGAGAGAAGGTCTTTCTTTGAAGAACGGTACAAGGTACGATGCTTGTGGTCTCTCAAAGAATTGGTTCCGGATTATGACCTCTTAAGGGCTTCTTCTTCGTTTTGGGATACTAGAAGGCATGTCTTTTGCCTTTCCTTCAACGAGATTGTTCCGACTGTGGAAGAATTTCGGGCCTTGCTTGGAGGTCCGGAGGTGGAGGAGATAGCAATTCCTTTGTCCGGAGGAGCTTCTTTTGTTGACAAGTTGTGCAACCTTCTTCATCTTTCCCCGGAGGAAGCACGAGGCATGATCCGCGGTCCCGACCATTTTGATATTTCCGGTCTTCCCGACAGATTTAGGGGCCTAGGCTTGGTGGATGATGCCTATTGGGATGCCTTTGCACTTTGTATGTTTGGCACCCTGTTCATGGTTTATTCCTTTGGAATTTGCCATCGGTCTCTGCTGGATGTCGTCGTTCACTGTCGCCTGGGCAGAGATGTCGTTCCTTTGATTCTTGGGGAGACTTTTCATGCTCTCGACAGATTAGCTACCGGACGGCGGTACATGCACGGGGGCAGCCCGTTTCTCTTGACCCTGTGGCTGATGGAGCGTTTGGGGGTTCTTCGGGAAACCTCTGATATGATCAGGCCTTGGACTTTTGCCAGGAGAGGTGTTGATGTAGATTTTGATGATCAGGGCTCGTGGGAGCGTTGGATGGCGGGTCGCCAGGCCCTGAAGATATCGGATGGTTGGTGCCTCATTGGCGGGTGGAGACTCGCGAGTGCTTCAGACGGGTCCCATGTGGTTATGCTTCCTGGGCTTTCTCGGTCCAGGTTTCTACATTCCGGCTCACAGTCCTGAGACAGTTTGGCTTGGAGTAGGTTCCTTTGGAGGGTTTTGATGATATAGCTACCAGGATGGTGGCTCCTGTTTCCATGGATGATCCCTCGGTGTTTCCATTTCTTTCCCGAGCATGGAGGTACGATGCCTTTCCTCCTCGGGTCATTCTCAGGCGTCCGAGACCGGTGTTCCTGACCACTTGGTACTGGATTGGTACGAGGGGCATCCGGGAGAGACTCAGGTGGCTATTTTGAGACGGCGTGAGGCCATTGTAGGTGCGGAGGACCAGACTGTTTCTGAGAGGAGGAGGGCCGAGGCGAGGGCCAACCCTCATGACCGGAGCGGGGACGCTGTGACCGACTATGAGGCTTATGTCAAGAGACAGGAGAGGAGGGCTCCTATGCTACCGGCTAGGCTACGGGGAGATGAGGGATGACGCTAGGGCTACTAAGGCCCCGACAGAGGCCGGGTTTGATAGACCCCGTCCCTATACCGTAGCTTGGTAGGAGGAATACCGACATTTTTCCGGCTCGTAAGAGAAAGACTCGGAGGGGGAAGAAGAAGGGAGAGACCAAGACGAGTGGCTGGAGTGACTCGAGGTTTCCAAGTATCCCTTTCTTGCCATGAGCACATTAGTTTGATTATGTATCTTAGTTTTCTTTTAGCAAGTTACCGCTGTAGGAATGAATCGGGCTTAGACTCATCAAAGAGCTTTTAACTTGTAATGAACATTTGAATTGCTTTAGAGTTTTTCGAGACGCTTTCATGGTCTCGACCAATTGTATTGATGCCAAAGTATGGCTTTTATTTGTGTTTTAGACCGAACCGTTTCCGGCGCCTACGTTCCCCTCATTTTGAGGAGCTCAGTCTTCGTAGTTCAAACTCGGTGAACTCTTTTTGTTTTTTTTTTTTGTTTGTTTTTTTGGTGCAACCCCGTTTTTTACCTAGGCCGCCCTTTTCGGGTTTCTAACCTAGTTGGGTATTACTCTTTTAGCACTCTTTTTTTTTTTTGTTTTTTTTTGTTTTTTTTTGTTTTTTTTTTTTTTTTTTGGTGCAACCCTGTTTTTACCTAGGCCGCCCTTCTCGGGTTTCTAACCTAGTTGGGTATTACTCTTTTAGCACTCTTTTTTTTGTTTTTTTTTTTTTTTGTTTTTTTTTTTGTTTTTTTTTTTTGTTTTTTTTTTTTTACGCGTAGTATCTCTGCAGCCTTGTCACCATTCACCGGGTGTACAAAGGGATTCCCGTCGAGGTCCGCAAGTTGCATGGCTCCTCCGGAGAAGATCTTACTGACGACATATGGCCCGACCCATACAGGCTCCCATTTGCCGAGAGGGTTGATACGGACCGGGGGCCTTTCTTTTTAGAACGAGATCCCCTTCTCGGATTTCCCGATGCTTTACTTTCTTGTCGAAGGCTCTGGCCATTCTTCCTTGGTAGGCCCGGATGTGTTCCATGGCCTTCGGTCGGCGTTCGTCCGGTAGGGCCATCATGGCGACTCTGGAGCCATTCGACCTCGTTGATCCGGCTTTCCAGCAAGATACCTGAGCGAGGGTATTTCCACTCGATTGGGAGTACGGCTTCCATTCCGTATGTGAGGGCAAAAGGTGTTTCCCCGCCTGCCGTTCGACCGATGTTCTCAGTAGCCCCAGAGTGCCGTGTGTAACTTCTCGGCCAATCTCTACCTTGGACACCATTTTCCTGATGATATTTTCCGAGTCTTGTTTGTCCGCTTCGGCGGCTCCGTTGGTTTGGGGCCTGTAGGGTGATGACTTGTGACGGGTTATTCGGAATTCCGCCAGCCAGCTTTTTCACATTCCCCTTCGAAGTGGGATCCATTATACGAAATGATTTCTACGCAACCCGTATCGGCACATGATGTTTTCTTTGATGAAGAGGGCGACTTTCTTTGAATTGAGGATTTTGCAGGACTTTGCAGGAAATCACCAATCTGCATCTCTTTAGGCTCTTCCGCAGTTCCCAAATTCACACTCGTCAAAATCTCTTCGGCAGCTTGGGCTCGATTTTCCTCTTCCCGGACAACCTGCTTAAAGATTTTTTTTTGTTGTTTGATTTTTTTTTTTTTGTTTAATGTATCTGCTTCTTTATCTAATGAAAAATTTTTTTTATTAATTAATTCATCATTAGTTAAAGTGGCAATCAAGGGATACTCAGAAAGGTTCGTCATTTCATTGAAAAACGAAAGGGAATACAGTGCTTGCTACAGACTCGTGGTCTTCAGGCGTAAGGCCATCGGACGACCCTAGAGACTCGATCTTAACAGAGAGAGACTGGGAGGACTTGTCCTAGATTGACACAAAGGGACGGGGTACCAATCCAAGCTTGGTGATCATTTCCTCCTTAGTCGCGGACGGGCCTGAGAGAGTTTCCCAATTCTTTAGCGGCATCGCTATTGGTGGCCTCATGACTCGGGAACTGTGCTGTTTTTGTTCTCCTTTCTCAATTGCCGCTATCATCTCTTGGACTGAGCCGAGATCAATCAGTCCGGCACTGGACTTCTTCTTCGAACAATTCCGCATAACCGGACCATCCCAACCATCCGAGGGAAATTCCGTGGCCTTAGCTTTTGGCACCTCAATTCGAACTCAGGTTTCGGGTCTCCCTGGCGTAGGAATAGTGGTTGTGAGCTTCTCGAACTGTTCCACTGTGTCGTGCACGCCTGCGAGAAGGTATACTCACTCTTCATGGTAGTGGTAGCCCTGTGTATCTTGGGTAGGTCCGGGAACATTCTACGGACCGGGTTGGCCTTGGTTCCTCCGAACTTGTTGAGGCTATCCCGTAGCTTTAGCCATCCCGCCGTAGGAGTGGGCTCTGTGATGTTTCTGGTTGTGTGGGACCCTTTACAAAGTAGTCACCCAAATTAGGACCGAAGAGGAGAGATTTGGGATTGTCAACCGGGACCTTTCCCCGTGGCGCCTTCGAATCTCTTTCCCCTTGCAGGTGTCCACTTTGAGGAGGCCTCATATCCTGTGCCGTGGCGAAGTATTTTGTCCTTTTACTTTGATGAGTTTGAAAGTTCCTTGTTGGCGCTTCCCTGCATCGAGGCCGTAGATAGCTCATTTTTCTCATCATTTTCAAGACCGGTGGGATTTTATCCCGAGTGACCGTCAGAATCTATGTTGCACACTTGGGCCTTGGGAGGCTCGACCGTGAAGCCCGTTAGCATGTGACCTTCCTCATCATGTTTGATTTCCGTAATAGGTATTCCGCCCGTATCCGTGCCCTCTAAAGTGACTAAATCCCCGTAAATGGTCGTCGGATCCCCATTCGAGACGAATTTCACACACCGGTGGAGGCTTGAGGCGACCCCTTTGACTTGGTGCAGCCAAGGTCTTCCCAACAGGCATTGAAAGTAATCGGGATGTCGATAACCCGGAATTCCACAGTATCAATTTCTGTCCAAACCAGAGGTCTAAAGTAGTAACTCCGAGGACTGCTCGGGATGTTGAGTCGTAAGCTTTGACTGTGAGAGAAGAAGGCTTCAAGTCCGTAGTCTTGATATCAAGCAAGCTCATGATCTTTGCCGGAAGAATGTTCATTCCTGACCCATTATCAACCAGACCCGAGGAGGCGTCGTTCATCCAAACTGGATCAGTGATGAAGAGAGGCTCATTATGATCAGCCCCCAAATTGAGGGAGGTCGAGATCTGTGAAAGTGATTATGTTCCCGTAGTGGATGTTTCCAATCACCGTACCACATCATCGGGAGTGGCATCAATAGGCACGAGAGTGCGAGCTGTGCTTTCTTCCACCTTCGGCTTATGGGGATAAGACGAAGTGAGTAGAGACCAGAGGGAAATGTTGGCTGTGTTTGCTTCAACCGTGAGCACGGATCCTCTTTTTCGTGGTCTGGAGTTTCAGCTGTCTTAGCATAGGGGCGGCGATCTTCATTTGGTGCTTGGTCTGTGGCCTTCTTATCTGCTTTAGGATTCCCTTGGAAAATTTGCCCGGATCGGGTCAACGGTAACTTCCTCCTCGGTTGTTTCTTGACTGGATTTCTTCAATCTGCTAGGGTCAATGGGGAGCCCTTTTGGCTATTGGCCACCGGTTACGACGGAGTCTAGTGACAAATTTGGCCGAGCCAGCCGTATCGGCCTCTTCTGGCGGCCCTTATAACTGCTTCCCAAGTCACAGGCTTTTGAGTCTGGGGTTGTGTTGTTGCCCCCTGGATGGCCCACAGAGCTAGGGCGTCCTCTGATTCACTCTCATGGCCGGCCTTGCTCATTGTCATCATGCAACAAGAGTCGCTATTGTCGGGGCTTGGCGGTTTGCCGATTTCTTCCCCGGTATAGTGTAGCCATTCTTGTTCCTTTCTCAATATTCGTAGCCGAGATGATTATAGCATTACGTGTGGGAGGAGCGTCAGTATCATGCCGGTTTCCAGGACTTCTCTGAGAGCTGAAATACATTCCGGGAAAGTGATTTCCTCTCGGGTCACCTTGACAAGAATTGTTACTTTGCTTTCGGGCGGGTTTGATCTGACAATAGTGATTTTCTCATTGGAGAGGATGGGAGTCAGTCTCCCTCTTTCTAGCAGATCTTCAACTATTCGCTTAGACAGGATACCCGAAAACCCTTCCCCTAGGGCATGGTAGGGAGTGTTGAATTCTAAGACTTCCACGTGCTCAGACCCAGGAAAGTCCATGGCTTTCATATCCTCGGTTTCGTAGTAGTCTTCTTCCGTAGCTTCTCTCATCTCATAGCCGTCGGTCTCTATTTCGTCATCACTTGCTGACAACCAACCATTGTGCCTTGCTCCCATGGGCTCATTTCTGGCATGATCGTTCCAGACCGATTCCGGATCTGGGGCATCAGTTGACTCTTCACTCTCGTCATCATCATCGTCATCGCTGTCGTCGGAATCTTCTTCCCATACTACCGGGATTTCGGCTGAGAGGGAACGTCGATCAATCCCGTTGGGGGAATATGGGTGCGTGCAACCGCAAAAGTTGTCGTATGCTCCCATTCCCGGAAGTGATGGTAACTGCGATTCAGCTTCTCCTCCCAGAAATTGCGGGGGAAGAGTGAGAGGGGGCGGCACATATTTGACGCTGGGTAGGATATAGAAGGAATCCTCCTCTTCTGATTCTTCACTGTTCTCGGGATCATATTCGGGCTCCCCCAAAGCCAATTTGCAGAAGTGTACTAGCTCCAGATGCTCCTCGGCCTCTTTGCTGATAAGCCCCAGTACAGGCGCCCGCCGGAAGCTTTCTTGCTCGATTCTTCTCGATTGTTCTAACCATCTTGTATAAATAGTTCTTTCATGTTCTGAGCGGAATAGCCCCAGTTCTTCGGTATCGGCCTTCCCTTCACCCGAAAAATAGTGGGCCTCGTATTCTTGCAAGGAGTCTCTGACATGAGACCAAGATGGGTCGATTCGTTCGATATCCTCGAGGCCGAGGGGAATCCGAATTCAGATCCTCGACGAGGTTGGCCACGGGTATTTGGGGACCTTCATCAAGCATCTTCGTGGGCGTGTGAAGATTCTCCGCATTCAATCATATTCACTCGATTATGGTTCCTTGGCAGCGGATTTTTGATCGCTGTTGGGCCCCTGGGGCCTTCCAACTTTCCTTGCTCTATTAGCCCCCCTGGATTGCCTTTTTCAGAGTGAAGCAGCCGTCGCCGATGTCCGTGAGCTTGATGAAAGGCACAATACTTTGTAGTATCCACGGGAGCATTCGGATTTCGGGTTGGAAATTCTCCAAAGGCCGCAAAGAAGCCTTCTTTCACCGCCCCCTAAAGATGTCATTCAGGGGCATTCCAAAGTTTTCGAGATTTATGACCCGTGCATGCAGGATCGGCCAATTTCTTGGGAGCAAAAGGAGTCGTGTTATTACATTCCCGTCCCGCATAGTTAATCATTTCTTTGCCTTTAACGGGAGCAGGCGGTGTTTGCGGAGGAGCCCGATATGCGTAGGCGGGTGCGGCGGCCGGTTCGGATTGTAGGCCTTTTCAAACTTAGCTGCAGAGTTAACCATGGCCCGTAAGTCCGAGTATGGGAAGTGACCGAGGGAGGCTCTCGATGTGGTTTCAAGCATGACCGGAAGATGTCCAGTTGTTCCTCTTCGGAAGGAGGGATGGCCATTTCACCGAGTTTCGATTCCACCGCTTGTAAAAGTCCCCAACATTCTCATCGTGACGCCGCACCGTTGTTTGTAAGTCAACCCTATTTGTTTCCCATTCCAAGTTGGCCTTATATTTTTCGTGAAGGCATTGGTAATTTGGTCCCATGTGGCCCTGGCTTCGTGTTTCAAACGGAAGAACCACTTTAAGGCACCGGACTTCAAGGATAAGTGAAATAGTCAGCCACCGCCGATTGGTACATCCTTTGGCTTTCATCGCCAAGGTATACGTGTCCAAATGGGTTTTCGGACATGCGGTTCCATCAAAGAGATCCAGATTTGGCATCACGAATTTGTGGGGCGGGGAACAATGGAGTCCGGGTCAGTAGGCGGAAGAGCGAACTTTCGCGATCGGTTCGGCAATCTGCGCTTTCACTTCCTTGTGTTGTTCCATGAACCAGGCCGGATGAGGGTCTTGTGGCGGAACCATGGCGTTCAAGCTAGTGGCCGAGCTAGAGAGAGGAGCTACCACCGGAGGCGGACCGTGGAGGGAACGGCCGATCCGGGGACGTAGGTGAAAACCTCGTCCCGGGCCGAGTTACCCTGGGGAGCATGAGTAGGAGCTGGGGCAAAAGGATAGAACCTTGCGGCTTGCTGTTGATTTTCAACTGGCAAAGTAGGTGGGGGCAGCCCCGATGTAGCCGGATAACTTGGATTTCCAGAGTGGGGCCCGTAAGTAGGCTTGAGTGCGGCCGCCGTCCCGATTGTTGAATTGCGTGGCCGCCAGGTGAAGGTGTGTAACCCGGGGTACTGCGGTCCTGGTGATTCGGATGACACCGGGATGGAGGCTTGGTAACCCATAGAAGTCTGAGTGAGGAATGGATTTGTGTGAGGAGCGGTGAACTAAGTGCTGTTACGAGGAGGGGCTCCCCGACCGTGGCCCGAACCAAGTTGTGGCGGCATTCCGGAAGCTATTCTTGTGAGGGTCCGGATTGATCGGTTCCCGGGAACCGAGGAGGGATCCCGATTAGCCGTGGCATTCCGAGATAGCCCCAACCATGAGAAGACATTCCGTACCGATTTTGCCCCCACCGATTTGTGCCGCTTCTGCCGTACGGATCCCGGTGGTCTCGTGGTTGGGGAGTCGGCCGACCGAAAATCGAGGAGCATGGGTTTCGGTAGTGGCACCATAGGAGGTGGGTGGCGGCATCCTGGTGTAATCGTGGCGACCGAGAGTGGGGTTGGCATCCTCGTCTTCTTCCACGGTGAAGGTGCCATCCGGATTGAGGCCGGCGGCCGGGCACCGTGACTCTTAATAGCCTCCATAAGGCCGTTTAGCCGTGCTTCCTGCCGTAACCTCATCTCGTTCTGCTAACCGATTCCACTTTGTTGCTCTGTCCGAGGGTCCGGGAGGCGGAGTGACGTTATCCCCATCATTACCGGCCGATGCGACATTCAAACCCGGAGTTGGAACTAACGGCGAAGGCGACGATGCGCTTGACTCTTCCCAACCTGATCAAACGGTGACCTGCAGCCCAAACCAAGCTTTGTGCGGAGGCTGGGGAAAGGACATGAAGGTTCGATGTCCTGGGAATGGAAGGAGGGTAGGTGTTTGGACTTTAGGCTCGTGCAACATGCGGTTATTTGTTCACGTTTACTTAAAACATGCTTTATGAACCTAATCGGTTGGAAAAGATTGCTCTTCTTTTTCGCAAACTACTGCAGATCTGGATCGGTGGGCCCCGTCACTACGTCTATAAGCCCCTCGTATTCCACCCGTATTTCGACCTCCCAGGTGGATGCCCCGGCGAGGTCCTATAGGGCAAGCGGGTCCCACCGACCGAAAGAAAAATGATCCTAGAAGTCGGCGGGTAATCGAGTCTTAACGAGCATTCGATGTAAATTACGGACAAAGGCGACGTTAAAGTCAAGATCGTGTCCGAGGGCTCGATGAAAAGTCGGCATGATTTGACCGATAAATGTCCGCTATTGATCTTGACTTGTCGTCAGCTAAGCCGTAATTAGGCATGGAATAACCGTTAATCCTTGATGACTCGGTCAATGCTGGGAGTCAGTGTATAATTTGTGCCGCCGAGCCGAAGTCAAGGCGCCGGTCAATATCTTGGTCAAAGTCTGCGGCGGAAAACCGGCGTAACTTCGACCGATTAGCGACCGATTAGGGACCCGAGAGATATTGAGTCGGTATGCCGACAAAGGCTTGAAAGGAAAGGTCTATACACGGACAGGGCATGACACGAACCGGACTAAAAACCAACCGGGTCTCGGACAAAGTGTGTCACGGACAAGTGCATGATCGACACGAGGCTCCATGGGATGTTTGGGTAGTCCCGTGCTCATCCGAGAGGCGTAGTAAGACCAAACGGACCGCGACAAGGATTTCCGGGTTAAGGGACGTAGTGTGCGGTGTACGGTCACGTGCGCGTAGTGTGCAAGCGATCTATATTCTTTTTACGAGTAAAATAGAAATTTTTATGTGTCTTAAAAAATATGATGCATGATTTTTTTTTGGAAATTTTCTTTTTTTTTGAAAATCTTTTTTTGAAATTTTTTATGAGCACATAAGCACGTAAGCATGAAAATTCCGACGGAGTTAGGGACATTATTCCGACAGTCAAAATTTTGACTTTCTCCGAGGCGGCCAAAACAACATGAAAACTGTGCAAAAATCAACACACACACAAAAATGATTTTCGAAGCCGGGACGGAAGCTTGACCCTCAAAAGCCTTTTTTTTGAAAACGGTGATACCGGTACGTGGGATTGTTAGACCACAATTTATCCCCGACTCGTGTTAGGAGGCGATAACGGGAAATTTAATGGTTTCCACCAATATACCGAATACCATTTTTTATTAAAAAGCTTAGTCCCCAGTAGTCGCCACCGTAACGATGTGTTGCCTTTTCGCAGGAAAAATTCGATTTTTGCGTTTCTTTGAAAAACCAAATAAAACCGGAAAAACGGAGTCGCCACGCCATTTTAATTTTGAGGGCCAAAACTTTGAAAAAAGCCCGAGATCAGAGATTTAGGTTCGGAGGTCATGTTACGCGTCGGGAAGGACGTTAGTGTGCACCCGACGCGCCTCGTAAAACGAGTCTTCCAAGCTGAAAATCATTTGTGTGTGTGTGTGTGTGTGTGTTTTGGCCAAAATAAGTTGAAACTGGAAAAAGTAAAAATTGGGATGTCTTTTTAAGACTTTAAACTGATCCCATGATTTTTTGGAGAATTTTTGGTTTGAGATTTGGTACTCAAAAAACCTTTTGAAGTTGAGAAGTCACTTCTGCCAGAAGGAAATGGCAGCAGACACCTGATTTTGAAATGGATTCAAAGGTCCTAAAACTTCATAATCTGGATGAACTCAGAGAATTAAAGTTTCTCTAGACTCCTTGAATAAACTTTGTGTGAAAGAAATTTCCATTTTGGAGAAGATTTGAGCGGTCAAAACCTTCTGGAAACCTCAGATATGAGATCTGGATTCCCAGAAGCTGATGAACTAGCCTCTGAAAGAAAAATTGAAAAGAGGAGTTTTACTCACCCAAAAAATAAGGTAAAAATATGTCTGGAAAGCTCTTGATGTTGGCTACAAAAAGTGTTTTGTAGTCAACACCAAATTCCAAGTTCATCTGTGTCCAAAAATTAAGACCATGGACTGAGGTCTGGGAAAATTGCTACTGGACAGCAACTTCTCAAGAAAGAAAATATGATTTTAAGGGGGGTTTTGCATCCATGCTTGTCCCCATTTCCCTAGGTTTTGGTTAGTGATCACTAGACATTTTAGTGGTGAATCAACTATACCAAACCATCCTTGGGGTACATTAGGACTAAGCATTTCATTTGCTTGGGGAGGGGGATTTTACCCTTTGAAATCAAGATTTAGTGCTTGAAAATGGTTTTTTAGGGTTTTGAAAGTGCATTTTTGCAAGTAAGAAAGAAAAGCTTTGAAAATAAAGTTGATCTTTGTAGAAGATCATCCATGGAGATGGTCTTCCATGGTGATCTTCTTAGATCTAGAGAAAAAAGATGAAAGAACTACATTTTGTAGTTTGAAGATGCATGCATGGATGAGATTTAGGGTTAGGAAGAGGAGGGTTTACCAATCTTCCTTGTGTTCTTGAGTGTTTGGCTTGAGTATATGAGTGTTTAGGGCTTTAATATGAGAGTGAGTGGATGAGTATGAGTTGGGAAAGATTGGAGAGAAAAAGGTGACAATTCTTGAGAATTCTCACTGTTTTCTCTCTATATTTCGCCAGAGGTTCGTTGCATTTGTGTTCTTCCTTTTATTTTTGTGACTGGAGGGCTCAATTTATAGCCCTCTGAAAATTACATACTTGTCCGCGCGGATAGGATCAGGCAGCGTGCACTGTTCATTAAATGCAGCTTCAGCTTTGGACAAGAAGAATAATCTTTTTCAAAATTCAAATTGACCAGCCAGTTTTTGTTTTCAGCATTGCTATATTTGGTTTTCTTCATTTGTTTTTCTTTTTTGAGATTCTTTTTAAGGTTTAACCTTAAATAACAATGCCCATTTTACCCTCACTTTGTTAGGAATGTTAGGATAGTTAGGAATGTTAGTAATTGTTATAACTTTCGTTAATTTTATAACGAAAATTCTAACAAGCTCAAATTGGAGCACTTACAGTTCCCGGCAATGGAACCAATCTGATGGTGCAGGAATCTGTTTGAGCTCAGGTATTGTGTCCAGCGAAAGATTGAGCTGACTCGGATCTGCACAACACAAGAAACAACTGTGAAACTGCGCCGGGGGTCTTCCGGCAAGCCCCTCCGGCGTGAGAATCAGCAAGTGGACTGGGAAATGGTGATAATAATATGGAGAGTGTGTGTGTACGTAAATATGCATAAATGCATTACCTTTGTCCATGTTTTGTTCCCATATTTATAGTAGACAAAGGAAACTAGGATTTCCATCTGAACCGTTGGATTGGATGGATGCCAACCGTTGGATTAGCTCTGTCTCCTAGGCGTACACGTGTCACGCTGGGATTGCTCCGCATACGCAAGGACACTGCAGCGCCTGACACTGATAAGCAGCTTGCCTTATAAGGGAAAGTCAACCTGCACGCCTTTTGACATTATTACTGGTTATATGATTGCACGTGTAACAAGGCCCTGTGGTAGGTCTGACATTATCCCAAATTAGCTAATTAATCAAGCTTGTTGAGGAAGCTAATTGAAGGGACGACCTGGAGCTGTACGTCCAATTGGATCGCCTTCTTGAGAGATGACTCGACGAGCGAGCGGCAGCGAGAGTTGGTCGTTCAATGACGACGATCACTATGTTGAATGTGATCAGTTTGGCGTGGTGGGAAGGTTCGTCGTTAGGTGAGCTTGATCGCTCATTGGCGACGACCTCTACCTGACGTATCGACGGGCTATGACCCAAACCTTTGCTCAAGGGTGTGTCGGCTCGTCGTTTGGATGGGCTTGATCGCTCAGTGGCGACGACCGCCATCCGTTGTTGGACGGACCATAACCCAGATCTTGATCTGACCCTTCGTAATTGGTCCTTTGATGGCCCTGCTGAGCCCCTAGCTCGTAGCAAAGTATTGGGCTTGGCCCATCACAGAATATTTCGTTCATTTATTATTTTCATTCACAACACCTTAATATGTTATACATATTCTTTTTATTTTTGTGTCATCAAGTTTTTTTTTTTTTTTTTTTTGTAAATTGAGGTGGAACGGAGGGAGCGGGAACTAATATTCACCTGAAAATGAGTCCGATTCAGTCGGTATAAAAAAACAACCGACCACACTTATTGGGCAATAAATAGGTTTTTTTTTTTTTTAAATAAATTAAAAGGCAGCCCAGCCTGCCCAGGTGTGATTCAAAAGGGTGGTCAGGTCGACAAGCTGTGCTCCACTTGTCAAAAGAAAATAAATTAACCTTTTCTTTTTTATTTTTCTTTTTCTTTTGTGTGTAAATTGCAAATGACACCCCCATGGTTGAAAACAAGTGCAAAAACTTTCCTATGAACTAAAATGATACTTGTAAACCCCTAATAATCATAGGAGATTAAATATGTTTAACATGGTTAAATATTTGGAAATATCTACTCTCTCTAATTAAATACTATTAATTTTGTCATTTTAAATGTTCTATTGAAAAATTTCACTTTTATCAAAAGGAAATTTTAGAGGGTAAATGAAGCACTAAAATCTCAATATCAATCTTTTAGGATAATACTTTTTTACAATAATACAATTTTTTATTTATTTTTTATAAATTAAGCACTAAAATCTCAATATCAATCTTTTAGATCGAAATAATAGGATTAAAAAATCTATTTTAACAATATTTTACGATAGTACAATTTTTATTTATTTCTTATAAATGAGACATTATAATCTCAATAACAATTTTTTAGATTGAAATTATTGGATTAAAGTTATATAATTGAATTGAAATTATATTTCCTATATAAGATAGTACTGCTTCCATCCCCGAATACATATCCAAAAACAAAATTCATATTTCTCTTAGATCAAGTGAAAATTAAAAATTATTTTGAACAATTATTTTGGGACAATACGAATAACATCTATATATGTGTGTGTATGTATACACAATTTTTTTTAAGGGACTATGCCCGATAAATTTTAAAAAAGTTTCATAATGCCCGATAAGTTCCTTCCCCATGTTGTATTATGATGTTGTATTATGTTTAAAAAATATAACATCAATTAAGGCCATAATACTGCATTCCGGCGGCCGCCGGTGACCGGAGTCCGAAGCCCATGGACCGGCGACCAGATTCCGACCTCCGGCGACCGGATTCCGGCGATCGGCGGTCGGATTCAGCCCAAAATTGCCGGATTCCGGTGAAAATTGATCGGATTCCGGCGAAAATTGACCGAAATCCGGCATGCGGCGATAGCAGACGGCGGCGGCGGAGCTGGGATGTGACGGAGGCGGTGGTGCGGATGCAGTATTATGATTTTATACTACTGCATAACTAAATGTTGTATTATACATAATACAACATAAGAACTTATGGGGCATTTTAATACAATGAGAAACTTAGTGAAAAGTGATTTGTTCCAAAAGAAACTTATGGGACAAATTCCCCTTTTTTAAATAGGCCCCTCCAAATTAGGGGGCACATAGCGGTAGTTCACCCAGCTCACTCTATTAGCCGGTCGCGTGTACAATTCAAAAAAAAAATCAATAGATATTTATTAATTAGACTCACTTGTTTATTAACTTGCAACTGTAATTGTTTACTCATTTCTTAATATCATGCAGACTTTTGGTATGTATGACTCTTAGTATGGTATGAAGTCAGTACTTCTACCCTTTCACATACACATTTTTTTTTTAACATTTTACTTTTAACTCTTATTTTTAAAAACCAATAGATCCTTTATTATGGGGTAAAGAGATTATTATGGGACGAAGAGAGAGTAGGATTCCTCTAGGTTGGCTACTGCTATCTCCGTCTTTTATGTCTTTTATGTCGCAATGCTATTTCCTTCCGTTATGTTGCATCGGGAGAAACATGAATTATAAGGGAGCAACTGACCCCTTTAGTATTAAAAATATTAATTTGCTCCCATATTTATCACGAAAGTAATTAGTTATGAAATTTTCCGTTTATTATCATGAAAAAATGCACTATATGAAATTTTTATTCCATATAGTGCATTTTTTTTGATTCGTTTATAAATAAATGTGGAGTTCTTAAATAAGAAAGTTGAGATTTAGAGCGGTTTTAGATGGTAAATGAAACTTATATACTCCCTCCGTCCCAATAGTAGCTTTCCATTTTGCCATTTTGGGTGTCTCGTTAATAGTTTTCACTTTTCTTTTTTGACAAAGGAATCTTCACTATTCTCTCCACTCATTCTCTCTCCTCCATTATTTTATTACTCACAACACCATTATAATTTACTATTCTCTTCACTCATTCTCTCTCCTATTTTCAAATTACACTCACATCATTTTTACTTCCCCCCCAATTCCTTAATTTGCGTGCTGCCCAAAAAATGGGCAGCTCTTATTGGGACGGAGTAGTATTTTATATAAATAAATAAAATATACTCCCTCCGTCCCACGTGAATGGACACTTATTTCCTTTTTGGGACGTCCCACGTGAATGGACACTGCCCAAAATGGAAAAGAATATTCACTATTCCCTCCACTCATTCTCTCTCCTACTTCACTTTTACACTCACAACATTCTCTCTCCTAACTATTCCTCCCACTCATTCTCTCTCCTATTTAATTCTTCATTCTCACAAACACCTCCTCCACCTATTTCTCTCTCCTACTTTTCCTTAATTCCCACACTCAAAAAGTTGGTGCCCATTCACGTGGGACGAAGGGAGTATTCAATAAATGAACTTCGAGCACTGACACAAAAGGAGTAATTAAATAATCACGAGTCAATTATGACGCTTATTATTATGAGATTGACACTGAGGGAGTACTAGATTAACCACGAGGGTGTGATGTGGCTATAAGTTTACCACGAGAGGGTTATTTGAAAATTTTATACTATTCTTTATTGCTAAAACACGACCTCGCACAAACATCTGGCGATAAACACAGAAAATAAAATAAAAATAGAAAAAAATAAAACAAAAAGAAAAAACAAAGGCTGACATTCTTCAATCCCTACTTCAATTTCGAGAACCTCCGTCTGCATCTGATTTTCTTCGAATCTTCTTCGAAAGTTCGCCGATTATCACTCCTACCTGTAAGTGAAATCTATCACGATTTTGATTTTATCCTACGATCTAAATTTCTCGTGTTTTTGCTGTATAATATATTTGATTTCATAACGAATTAGTATGAGATTCACGAGTAATTTTGACCAATTCGCATGTCCGTGCATTGTTATTTTGAATTGTAAGCGGTTGTTCGTCGCTTTGAATTTTCGTAATTGATTATCTATGGAGTTTGTGGATTAGATTCTTCTATTGTTTGCTAGATTCATCGGTAAATTTAGCTGTTTTCTTAGAAATTAAAATTTTCCTCCTAGAATGTTTCGCTGGAATTAACTGCCCGATAGATCCCAATCAAATATCACAAGAGGTATTTGGCAATTATACTCGTACTTTTTGGTTTACCCTGGACTCATCGCTGTGTCATCAAGTACAATACTTGATTACGAGTGTCCTACACATGTATGGCGGGGTAAATCAAAGAGCCAGAGCATCACAAGTTTTTTGCCAATTCAATTTTCACATACATGGACCTTATTTGCCTGCGAGAATGTCTTTGGAGAAATGTTACTTTTGATTCCTAGTTATTCCTTTAATTATGAGCCTTTTTGCCTCCTTCAAATGATAATCTATTAGAGTAAAATGTTGAAAAAGAATAAAAGACAAGCTGCAATTTTATATCCCAAATTTTATTTAATTCCTAATTATTAGCTTTTTTGCTTCCTTTTCACATACTGTATATATTTCATTTTGGACCAAAAATAAAATATAAAAGAATGACCAGGTGGAGGACAATGCATATTGCAGAATTGCACATTGAATTGTCGCCTTCGGGTAAAGGTCCAACATATCAGAGGTTACGCAGTTAAGCCATGCCGCTAGGCTGACACGGTGTGACAGACCAACCTTACCCTAAAACTCGGAGTGTTGGCTGTTAGGTGTCCATAACTGCCTCTGGACCAAAGGGTGTGAGTACTTTGTTTTAATTTGTGTACTCACATGCGTGTCGAAACATGAGTCGTGCAACAGAGCACATCAACAAGATGATGTGCTCAGAAAGGCCCTCTGAATATTTTCCCTAATTCCCTAGAGCACACAGCTTCCTTTCATTCTAGAAAGTGCTTACATGATGCTGCTACGTGTCTGCTTCCTTTGTAGCTCCCTAAATTAATCTTCTAGAACTACTACTCTTATGGTTGAGGTTTCTGTGCTCTAATTTTTTTCCCGCATAAATGTGGTTTTTATTGTAGCGATTTAGGGGATTGATGATTTAGAGAGGACTTCATCAAAGTTGTTATTGAAGGAACTCCCAAGGATTGCATAGAATGGCGTGTAGGGGATGTTTGGAGTGTCTGTTGAAGCTCCTCAACTTCATATTGACTCTTACTGGTCTAGCAATGGTGGGTTACGGGATCTACCTTTTTGTTATGTACAAAAATGCAAATGGTGGTGATTCAGATCTTGCCCCCTCAAGTGATGATGTGATATTGCTTGGGCGCCCGATGCTAATGGCTGTGTCTCTGTCTGCCCACATTTTTATCAATTTGCCCAAACTTTGGTATGGCGCCTACTTCTAGCAGAGTGGATTGATATTTGCATTTACATTTTCTGCATTAGTTCATCCATTATGGTGTCTTTTCTTGTTTTTCTATTACATTTTGGTGCTACCAGAGGGTTGACTCCTGAGGAAAGATTTTTTTTTTTTTTGGTATTGAATCTTAATCATCCATTATGGTGTCTTTTCTTATTCTTCTTTATTTTTCTTACATTTTTTTTGGCCACTGAGTTAAGTTAGAAATAGTTGACTTAGCTTAGAAGATGGTTACCAGAAGTGAAACCGTGACCAAGAATTGATTGTGGAGTGGATTGAACTCTCCCGTTCTTTCATAACTTTAAGATGTAATTTATCCTACATCTGTTGCCAATAGCGCTGCTATCCCTCAGTTCTCACTGAAATTGCATTCCAACCTCATATGAAGCGAAGACCATATATTAAGGCGTTTGGATGCTGAAAAGGTGATTTTTATCCGTAAACCCAAATAGGTTTAAATCAGCATGGGTAAGCCTACTGTGCCACACATGAGGAAGAGTTATGTAGTTAATATTGATTTAATATTAATGATAAGACCCTAGGGAGAGCTGACATGACAGCATTTTTTTCATGTAGTAAACTTCATGAACATTCTTAAGCATTCAATAATTATGGTAAAGTTATTGCAGACTAGATGATGCCTGTGGCCCGTGTGATGTTAATCTTCACTGTCCATGTAAAGTCTCTATGTTTGTTTATAGTACAGTAGTATATCATTGTCACTTTATGGGCTGTGGATCCCCGTGGTTTATGAATACAAGATATATCAGTGTAGTGGTTATATCAGGGGAGTCAGTGCTGCCTAATGGAGTAGGATCACTCTAATTGAATTATGAAGTTCTCAGCTTGTTTGTCTTACAATCGACGCGAGGGTTTGTTCGTTGAACACATTTCCCTCTCAATAAAAACAACTTATTGCTCAAAAAATGAAAAAAAAATATGATAAGCATTTATAAATAGGAGGCAGAGACGTGATTATTCACCATTACAGACAAGACCAAGGCACAATAATATACCATTACAAATACGATCAAGGCTTACGTATATGCTATTATGCATCACTAAAGATAGATGTTTTCTATTATGCATCACGAATGACACTAGGGCCATATAATAACAAGACCGAAATGAAGACAATAAAACGCACACGCTTCATAGTTAAATGTTATTTTACTCCCAAGGCCGAGTTGAGTTGCATTCCCACACATACCTTTTTTAGCATCTGCTTAAGACTCATGCTGCTCCTTAAATGTGGACTCTTCTGCCAGCAACAATTTTTTTTGTTTTGTTTTTTCCAAGAACTATGATGGCTGTCTTGTGCCTTTACTTGTACATCAATAACATATTGCAATGATAAGTTATTTGTTTTGCTTATTCGCCAAAGTCTTATTAAGATTTTGGATTAGTGACATACCCTTTTTAAAATTATTAATATGGCGTATTCGGTTGCATTGCTCACCAGATAATAGCTTCAGGAATTTTCAATTGCATTAACTGACATTTTTTCTTATGCAGGTTCATATATTTATTTATTGGGATCGGTGCAGTTCTGTTCGTTATATCTTGTTTTGGTTGCATCGGAGCAGCAACACGGAATGGCTGCTGCCTGACATGTGTATCCTTTTCCTTTTCCTTTTCCTTATTCTAATTCATCGCCCAGTACATGGTAGCTTATGGGCACTTATGATATCAAACTCTTTGATGACTACAACTCGTTAATTCCACGACGTCATGTATATATCATTCTCGTCACTAAAACTAGTTGCCAATCTACTTAACGTGATCCATTAAAGCATCCCCATGGGTTTGAGCTATTATTCAGTTAGTCACATTTATTTCAGGCATTTTCTTTTTCTTTTTACCACGGAAAGAGGGGGGGGGTGGAGGTACTGGGCTTTTGGTAATTGTTGCTTCTTTGTCAAAACCAGTAATTGAAGTACCAAGTGAGGAATAAGAGAAAGCATATACACAAAAGAAAAAATAACTCGTGATTATGAAAAATGAGATGTGGTCGTGTTAACATGAAATGTTGCTCCTCTTCTTCAAGGAAGATTGGATTCCTTAACCCTGTGCAGTATTCATTTCTTCTGGTCTTGCTGATCTTGGTGCAGCTGGGATGTGCCGCTTTCATATTTTTTGATAAGAGCTGGAAAGATGTGGGTGTTCTTCTAAATAATGATAATATTGTGTGAAATAGTATGCTTGGTTATTGATTAGCTAATTCCAACTTATGACAGGAAATTCCAAAAGACAAAACTGGAGATTTTGATATGATATATGATTTTCTGGATGATAACTGGAAAATTGTCAAATGGGTTGCCCTTGGGGCTGTTATATTTGAGGTAAGATTGTTGTTTTTTCGCCTTTGTTTGTGTCCTTACGTTCACTCAAAGGAAATTAAAAGCTGCCATTGATCTAATTCAACTGCTCTTCAAAATGTTTGCTACTGCTGCTTGGAAACCCACTCTTCATTTCCTGGATGTACTTAAACTCTCTATAGGCTCTTCTGATGCTTTTGAAGTATGATGACAATGTTACTTTCAGTCTCATTGCTGGTTGATTTGATACGTGATTCTAAGAAAACGCAAAGGGGTGATTATCTAATTTATACTCCTTCCGTTCCATAATAATAGTCCCATTTGACTATTCAAACATTTTAACAACCTATTTTCAATTCCATTTCTAACCTTAATAAGATTTACCTATTACTCCATTGATGACTCTTCTTCCTTGGTTGGCTCTCATCCTCTCTCTCTCTCTCTCTCTCTCTCTCTCTCTCTCTCTCTCTCTCCTTGGTTGTCAAAGTTCAATGAATTTAACCTAACAATTTTGGAAATGGGACTATCTTTCTGGGACAAACAAAAATGGCAAATAGGAACATCTTTATGGGACGGAAGAAATATTTTTTATTATTACAGATAAACATAGAACAGTTTTATCAGGACATGTTCACATGCCCATAAAATACATTAGCAAGTACTCCATATTTCGCACTTCTATCTCTTTCCCCATGTGTACTCCTTCAATCTGGGGGTAGGGAAAGATGAACTGTGATGCAGCACTTGCTGCATATTAACCAAACAGGTGGCTGACATTTGTGCCAAGAATGTCAAGGGAAACTAATCCAAGTCGGATGACTTTAAACCCATAAAACTCATCATAAAGTTTAATCTGGAAGAAGGAAGGCATAACCATCTATGTCATCCTTCAACAAAAAGCAACTAGTTTCTACATATTATGCCTCTTGGTTAATCTATTTCCATTTTTGTTGTTCATAATCCAAATTAAAGGGTCAAATGCAGTTTGGTTACCATACTTTTATACATATTTGCAAATTTGTTGTTAACATTGTATTTTTTGCAACCCGATTCCTACATTTACATTTTGTTGCAATCTAGTTTTAAAATAGATGAAATGTTAAATTTTTAATGGAAATCTTAACGAGTTTTTTTTTTGAAAATTGTTATGCCCAGCCATGCAGTTCAACGGATTCACGTTTCCCACATCTATCAACTCAAAAACATAATCCCTTGCACTACCAACCCTCTATTCATTTTTGAATTGTCGTAATTGTTGGCAAAACACTAGGAGGCGACACTGGAGACAGTACCAGCGACATGTGGGTCCACCATGACCATACTTTCTAGACTTCCCTCTCATTCTCTTCAGAGTCTCACCGGGGGTGAACATTACATTTTCTAAAGAAACTCGTGAAGTTTTCCATTAACTTTCGTTAAAAATTAGCAGTCCGTCCATTCTTACGTTAGATTGCAACAAAATGTAAATGTTTGGAGTCGAGTTACAAAAGATACAATGTTGGGTACCAATTTGCAAATGTGTAAAAATAAGTCATAAGATAAACAAATTGCAATTGACCCCCAAATTAAATGTATAAGGCAGTGGCGCTAAGTGATTTATAGGGAAGCACCAAAGACACCAGTGAATCATTAGGTTTTTTTCAAGGGATGTGTTTATAGTATATTTGAAGTGTAAGTCAATGACCTTAGACAATGACATATTACTGTAGTATAGGGGAGGGAGGAGAAGGATTCTTCTCGATGTGGATCAGCTTTGTCTGTAGTCCAATAAGACAGCGCATACGTGTAAACATTTGAGGATGCCTTGATTGATGAATGCCAAATATAGACAGTGGAAGTTGTCCGTTATCTGATAAACTTAAAAATTTCAACCAGTCTTTTAGATTCAAATCATCATCATGGGTACCGTGCAAGGAATGGGCTCTGCATGTTCACTCTTTTATATGATATGCAATCAGTGCATATTGAATTGTTCTCCTTTAACCCTCGTCTCTATGGAACTAGCTAATGCCTGCTATAATTAAGTAATACTCCCTTCGTCTTTAAATGAATGTCCATATTTGACTTTGAGGGACATCTTAAAGAAAATTGACTTCTAGGCACTTTTAGAAGCAAATTGCACAAGTACCCTTGCTAATATCATTATTCACCTTATATACTTGTTATTTCAAGTATGCATTGAAATATGACAATTTTTAAAAGTGAATTTTGAAGTTTCATTAAAACAGGACATTCATTTAGGACAGAGAGAGTGATCTCTGTTAATTATATGTAGTTTGGGGTTTCTTTTATAACTGTTGTTGACTAGCTAATCTGTTGTATACTTGAGAATAGAGCTCAAGCGGCATCCGGTATCCCTTTCTATATGAAAGGTCAGGGGTTCAATCCCCACCAAAAACACTTTCAAGTCACTCTTGTAATAGATTAAGACATTTATTAATAAAAAAACCATAAAAAAGGTTTTGAAGTGTTAGGTACTTCATTGTTTGAGCGGTAGGTTATTAGGAATCAATGTAATTGTATCGTATTCCACCTTTTCATGCCTATGCTCAATACTCCAAAATTATGCTCCAATAATATTGTGTACTAGTAGGAAGTCCTTCCCACTTTTAATGTAGTTTATGATCTGTTAACTTTTCCTGTTGACTGCAGGCTTTAGTGTTCTTGTTAGCTCTTATGGTAAGGGCTGCAAACAGACCTGCTGACTATGACAGTGACGAAGAATACATAGGTGGTCCAAGACAACAAATACAAATCCGCCAGCCATTGATCAATAATAGGCAATCTGTTCCAGCAGCAGGCGTCCCAGTTACTGGTGCCCTTGATTCGCGTCCCAGCAGAAGTGATGCTTGGAGTACTCGTATGAGAGAAAAGGTATGTCATTTTTCCATGAATTTTTTACTACTCCCCCCCCCCCCCACCCCCACCCCGTCCCACAAAAATAGTCTCATTTGACCATTCATGTATTTCAATCAATATATTCTCATTTTCATAATTATCCTTAATAATGACAACTATTACGGAGTAAAATATGCTTCTCCAGATCTTTCCATTTCAATGTATTCTCATTTCTAGGATAATTTTAGAAGTTCATACACTTTACACTTTAAGACCTCATTTTAGAAATGACACTAATTTTTTGGGACAAACAAAAATGGTTAATAATTAAAACTTCATTCCGGGACAGAGGGAGTAGTAATTACTGAGGTAATCCGTGCAATGAGCGTTAAGAAAGATTGTACTCCCCCCGTCCCAAAATACTTGTTGTTTTAAACTTTGAAGCACATTAAGAAATGTAATTTTTACATATAAAATAGACTAAATTACCATGTAAATAATTCAATTACATAGGCACTTTAATGTTTTTACGGCGACTATTTCATAATCATTAATAAGAGTATACTCGGTAAACATTGGTAAAGATGTTTAGGTAATAGTAAAGTGACATGTATTTTGGGACAAATTTTAATTCCTTAAACAAAAAGTATTATGGAACGGAGGGACTAATATGCACCAAACTGTGTAAATGTCAATCCTCATTCTCTTTTACTCATTTTCCCACCTTTTTCCTTCCCATTTTCCGGTGTATATCAGTATGGACTTGATACTTCGGAGTTCACGTACAACCCTTCCGAGTCAAACCGGCACCCACAAGCTGCCTCACAGCCTGCAGAGGAGAAGGGTCGCTGCACCATCATGTGATCAGTTACGTCTACGTTTCTTAAACAAGTACTACCTCCGTTACAAAATGAATGACCAATAAAATTTCAAATTTGCTCTTGATCAACAGCAAATTTGGATTTTTTTTTGGTCATTCATTTTGGGATGGATGTGACGGAGGATGTGATTCAAACTGCTTTCAAATAGAAATGGTGTTGTAATTTTTGTATGTTTAGAAACCAATTTCTCTTTCCTGTGCGTGTTCAGTGTGTGTAAAGCACTTCCCTAGAGCCCAGTTTCTCACTCTTATTCATGTTGAGTGTGTGTTAAGTACTTCCAAGTGTCTAACTTTGATTTGTCTCCCCTATGTACTTGTCCATCCTGTATTTTACTTTACAATCATGTATATTAACCAGATCCATAGTGGAGCTGAAGTTGAGTTGAGATTCAAGGCCAAAACTTGAAAAAAAGCCTCCGTAGCAAAATCATCAAGAATGCTCCTTCTAGCTGTAATATGTTTCATGTGTGTGCAGTGGCAGATCTACGCTATATTTAGTGTGTGCTAGTGCACCCGCTATTGCCTTTTTTTCGCTAACGCACTTTCGGTTGTAGTATAATGGTTGGTGCTTTACTCTGGTTCAATCCCCGTTAGTATAATATTTCTCCATCTCTTAATGAAGATTTATTTTTCCAACAAAATTGTTGCATCCATTTCTTGGAGAAGTTACTGAACTAACTGTCAATCATGATTTTCTAATTACCACTTGCATCTTGATGTCATATTGTGAGATTATTAAGGGTGCTTATGTAATTTTGCTTGTAAAAATGTAACCTTTAAATTCATTAAATGGACATTTATTTAGAGAGAATGGATTATTATTTGTTTGATAAAAATAAAGGGGCCCACTATAATATAGAATTTTCTTAAGTTGTAACCTACCTTCGCTAAAGCTAAAAAGAAAAAAGTGACACTTTTCCTACACATAGAGAATGACCAATTTGCAAAGTTGAAAAGGGTCAAAAGACACAAAATCTGACCCTTGGGGTTAGTAGCTTCGACTGAGGTAGTGAAGAATAAGGAAGAGAAGTCAAAACAAGAAACCAAAAATAAAGGGAAGTGGGCACAAAATCTTGAATATTTCCCTATGTTCCTTATACTCCATCGGTCTCACATTTTAGACGAGATAACTTTATGTCGATTGAAACTTACAATTTGGTAAAGTGATCTCAGCCGCACAAGTACAAAGAAGGACAATGGGAACAACCTCGAGCCCACTCGATAGAGCTCGACAGAAGTGGTCTCATGTCCCTTCCGGCCAATAAAAAGGATTGATTCTGAAAAATTGTAGTAATTGACTTGCCAAATTATCTATCTAGTGTATTTTACTCGTTTATACGTTATTTGTACTATGATAATTTTCTAATTTAAAAAATTCATTATTTATTTTTAAACGAATCAAAAACAAATCATACTTTCTTTTTTTTTTTATGAAATGGAATGAGTATTATTTAAATGTTGTCATTATAAATTATAATCATCAATAGTAGTGGCACTCTATGCAAATTGCAAAATTAGATATTATTTTGAAGTGAATCGTTGTTACTAGAGGCGTCGGTGAGTGGATGTCATTTTCTTTTTCTTTTTTGTATTTTGTATTTTGTTTGTGCCCTGTTTGGCTGTCAGTACTTCAATCTCCATTTCCATATACAAATATGCATGAATGTATATGTAGTGGATAGGTGGTCCAATCACCAACCTATAGGGCATAAATCGAAAGTGACTATTTAACGAGGATTTATGATTTTGTTTTTTAAAAAAAAAAAAAAAAAACCTAAGACTTATGATTTGGGGGAGAAATTCATTTGTGCCTACTCTTCACTTGTTTTATTTGAGTTCATGGTATGTTTAAAAATTACCTGATCGTTTTCGAAGGAGTGATCCAGTGATAAAGTCAGGCCTCACTCTTGATCAGTGTCAAAATTTGATCAATTCTCTCGCCTCTTGGCATGGGACATTGTCAAAAAAAAAGTTTTAGCCTGATCCTATTAGCTTTTAAATCATTTCAAACAGAAAAATTTCTCAAATAATCCTTTTTTACTTTTTTATTTATCAAAATGACTCACTGATCAAACTATTTCCCAGAATGACCATTTTTTTGAAAATCGCTACACCGTGTAGCGAGTTTGACTTGGGTCTGGTCAAAACTCGCTACACCGTGTAGCAAGTTTAGGGTAATTAAGTTTAGCCGTTAGGAAATTAATTAGGGCATTTAATTAATCTAAACTCGCTACACCGTGTAGCTAGTTTGGTCAAACCTAATTAAACTCGCTACACGGTGTAGCGAGTTTGACTTGGATCCGAATTCTTTTTTTTTAATTCTTCTCTTCTCTTCCCTTCCTTCTTTCTTTCTATATATATATATATATTATATATATATATATATATATATATATATATATATATATATATATATATATATATATATATATATATATATATTATATATATATAAATATATATTATTTATATATATAAAATAATAAATTAGAAAGAGGAAGTCCCTTTTAAAGTCCTCTCACTAAGAGAGGTCCCAAAGGAACTTGAAAAACAATGAAGATGAATCATCTATTTATAGTAGAAGAAAGATTTGAAAAATGTAGGATACATCTATGTGGGAAACACAAAAAATATTTAAATTTAGAGATGGTGGGAAAAACAAAATTTCATTTGCCTCCAAAAATTTCATTTTTCAAATATTCACATGGATCATTATCCAAGCAACATCTTCACCATTAAATGCATCACATCTAATGGTCCAAATTCATCCCATAAAAACAAAAGCACACTTTCATTTGATTGGCCCTTTAATATTCACATGGATTATCGATAAATCAATCTATACCATTAATATATATATATATATATATATATATATATATATATATATATATATATATATATATATATACTCCTCCGATCCTAGGAACTTGGTTCACAAACATTTGTTTGCTTGGTTTTAAGGAGGGAGTATTATATTGAAAGTGTTGTGAGTGTGAAAATAAAATAGGAGAGAGAATGAGTGGAGAGAATAGTAAATTATAATGGTGTTGTGAGTATTAAAATAATGTAGGAGAGAGAATGAGTGGAGGGAATAGTAAAGATTCCTTTCCATTTTAGGTAAGTTTTAAATGTGTGAAGTAAGTTTTGGGACGCCCAAAAGGGAAAGTGTGAAGATTGTTCCGGGACGGAGGGAGTATATATATATATATATAATGATGAATTAGGATCATTGGATTTGAGTGAGATTAATGGTATAGATTGATTTATTGATAATCCATGTGAATATTAAAGGGCCAATCAAATGAAAGTGTGATTTTGTTTTTATGGGATGAATTTGGACCGTTGGATGTGATGCATTTAATGGTGAAGATGTTGCTTGGATAATGATCCATGTGAATATTTGAAAAATGAAATTTTTGTTTTTCCCACCATCTCTAAATTTAAATATTTTTGTGTTTCCCAGCGTAGATGTATCCTACATTTTTCAAATCTTTCTTCCACTATAAATAGATGATTAAATCTTCATTGTTTTTCAAGTTCCTTTGGGACCTCTCTTAGTGAGAGGAACTTTTAAAGAACTTCCTCTTTCTAATTTATTATTTTATATATATAAATAATATATATATATATATATATATATATATATATATATATATATATATATATATATATATATATATATATAATATATATATATATATAATATATATATATATATATAATATATATATAGAAAGAAAGAAGGAAGAGAAGAGAAGAATTAAAAAAAAAGAATTCGGATTCAAGTCAAACTCGCTACACCGTGTAGCAAGTTTAATTAGGATTTGTCAAAATTCGCTACACCGTGTAGCGAGTTTAGATTAATTAAATGCCCTAATTAATTTTCAAACGACCAAACTTAATTACCCTAAACTCGCTACACGGTGTAGCGAGTTTCAAAAACCCTAATCAAACTCGCTACACGGTGTAGCGATTTTCAAAAAAATGGACATTCTGGGCAATAGTTTGAACAGTGAGTTATTTTGGTAAATAAAAAAGTAAAAAAGGATTATTTGAGAAATTGATCTTTCAAACACATACTCCCTCCGTTCCATTCGACTTAGAGCCCGTTTGGGAGTGATTTTTTAGGGCCCAAAATGACAAGTTTGTATTATTTTTATATTTTATTGGACCAACTTGTCATATTCATAACAACAATCTCATTACTATTCTTCCCATTTATTCTCTCTCCTATTTTATTTTTCATACTCACAATACATCCTTTACTCATTCTTTCTCATTTTATTATATTAGTATTTCTTAATTTCCGTGTGTCGAAAAAGAAAATTCTAATTTGGATGGGACGAATAGAGTATACCTATGATTCTATGAAGGGAAAAAAACATAATATGCTTCCGAACTTAGGCTTTGGATGAAGTTATGCTCCTAACGTCGATTATTGGCATACTGCCCCTAAATTAATAAAAAATGAGAGTATATTTGCCCTACAATAAAATTTTGTCCAAAACTTAACGATTTTGAGACCTAAATTAAAATTAAAACAACGTTGAATGGGGTAAACTGTAAATTAAGGGGTTGAACTTTGAAAGTGTGTGGAGTCAGTTAAAGGTTGACTAAACTAAGTTTTGTTACTTTCTTGATTATTTAGTTTAAGTAAATAAGTATGTAGTTTATATTTATATGTATTAACCTACTAATCGATAATTTAGTTTATTTTTAGTGTGTAGTTTGTTTATTTGTGTAGGACTCTCACACAAGGAAAGAAGTCTAAAGTTAAAAGGATTGCTTGAGTGGTTAAATAGATAAAGAAGACTAAATTGAAGATATATCCCTCAAGCTTATCTCATCCTAATCCATGACCTCCTTTGCTATAAATACAAGAATCAAGGTTGTTTAGAGACACGGTTTTAGAGACTCTATATACTAAAGAATTCAGGCTTCAGAAGAGTTGTGTTTTTTGTGAGGGTATTTTTGATTATTTGGTGTGGAATTTGAATTATGAAGATGTAAATGGTTGTTTGAAGGTGTATTTTGACAGCATAATAGTAGATTTTCGTATTTTTGACCTTTTTAAAACTGAGAGAGAAGGACTGTATTTATAGGTTGGCTGGATGACAATCTTATCCGCGTGGATAAGGTTGTAAGCACAATCTCATCCGCACTGATGAGAGAGAAGGGCTGTATTTAAGAGTATACTCCTATTTATGTATTTTCTCTTATTAGAAAGTTTGCTTCTAAATTCCTTTTCTTTCCCATCTAAGTAACCTATAATTTGTACAAGTTGTACTACACGTCATATTAGGTTGAACCAGATTCAGGATATCAGCTAAAGGGTATCAAAAAGGTTGTCAAATTTATCACATTATAGTGATTTCTTTTTTCCTTATAGCTAGGGGACCAGAATTGATAGGATAGAAAATGATTTTATAATTAAATATCTCAAAATATCTGTAATTACAATTGGAAAAATTATCTATTTTCAAAATTTAGCTATAAATATTAGACAATTATCCCATATCTACTAAAAAGAGAAACATGTACTGATATATAAACTTGAAAAACTATTTTTTTTTTTTAATCACCGATTGATTTTGATGTGTAGCCTCCAATATAGGAGTATTATGTTATTCGCTCAATCCAGCTTATGTTCACACTTGGGTCTCTCTCTACTTCTTACCCGATCTCTAATTCTAATATAGTATCGGGGCCACCAATCTACGTTGGTCAGATCGCTTTCACTTCATCTTAGACATGTCCAAATAGAACCGGGAATCGACGGAACCGGCGGGTAGAACCGGAATCGGGAACCGGCGAGAACCGGGAACCGCCGGAACCGGAAACCGGGAACCGAAACTCAATGTAAGTTAAATATAATATTTAGCATTTATTTAGCATTTATTTAGTATTTGTACTTGTAGTGTAGTGTTTTATTTAAATTCTAAAAATATTGTTAGAATTTTTATTCTATCTTTAATAATATATTAACCAAATTTTGTCAACTTCTCATTCTTTCCAAAAACATACTCCCCAAGTGAAAAAAAAAAAACAGATTACTTAGCGTCTTTACTGTCTTAAGAGGTTTGAATTTAAAAAAAAAAGAAGAAAAAGTTAGATGGTGATGAAACCGGTGAAACCGTTGAAATCGAAACCGAAACCGACGGATAGAATCGGGAACCGGATTAATATGGTTCGAATACAGTTCCGGCTATTTAAGAACCAAAAACCGAAATCGAAACCGTTTGAACATGTCTGCTTCATCTACATGGGGAAGGGCCCTTCCCCGATCTCTAATTCTAAGTTTATGACCATTCTAATGATACTATTGCGTAACGTGTTTCATTATCTAAAAAAAAAAAAAAAATACTTTCTCTGTCTTTACAATATTAGTCCCGTTAACTTTTTAAATATTTTAGAATTACATAATAAGTTTGAGTCCATTTTGGGGGAAACTTGTTTCTCCATCAGTTATAAAAAGTCCAATTTCTAATTTTGAGTTTCGAGCGTAAAACATTGAGTTTCGTGCTTAAAACACTGAGTTTAGGCGTTAAAATACCTAGAAGTTAAAACATCGAGTTTAGGCGTTAAAACACCGAGTTAAGATTAGTAACTAAAACATCGAGTTTATGTCTTAAAACACTGAGTTTTTGCCTTGGATTTTTTAAAAACAAGACTTTTTATAAGTTTGGGGGAAACAGAGTTTCCCCAAAATTTTCTGAATAAGTTTTAGAGATTTTATGATTTTGAAATCTTAATTTTGAAAATAAAACTAATTTTTTGAGATAAAAAAAGAGAGAACATATGACTATCATTCTTGTGGGACTGACGAAGGAAATATAAAAATAAAATTAAAAGGAGAATACTCCCTCCGTTCTATAATAATATGCAAAAAATTTTCTTTTTGAACGTTTCACAATAATTTATACTTTTTCAAAATGAAAATGAGATTTACTTCTCTCTACTCACAACACTTTTTGAATTTACTATTCTTTTCACTCATTCCCTTTTTTATTTTACTTTTATACTCATAACACATTACCTTTATCACTATTTACCTTAATTTTTACGTCAATACAAAAATGCGTAAATTTGTGGGAAGGAGGGAGTATGACTGTTTGATTTAGATAACTTGGGATCACTTTTTCAAGTGCTAGCCAATGTCTTGTTTCTTTTTCATTTGTTTTGATAGGTACAAGTAAGTAGGTTCTAGTATGTAGGTTATGGGTTTGGTCCCTCGCTATTATAGACTTATATTTTCATCACTGTTTAGATACAGGGACTGCAATTCAATTGTATAATAATTAAATTTTTACATTTTATAATACTCCATCCCTTCCGATGATAATTGCTTCACCCCTTTTGGGGGTGAGCATGCAAATTAAGAAAATTGGTGAGTAGAGAAAATATTGTGAGTGTAATAATAAAATAGAAAAGAGAATGAGTGGAGAAAATAGTAAATTTGAAAAATATTGTGAGTGTAATAGTAAAATAGGAGAAAGAATGAGTGGGTGGAATAGTAAATATTCTTTGCCATTTTAAAAAAGGTGAAACTTTAAATGAAACACCCGTTTTGATAAAAAGTGAAGTTATTAATGGGACGGAGGGAGTATACAAATTACATTTTATAGTATACATCTTCCGCTTGAACAAAAAGTGTAAAAATAAATTATGGAGTATTTTTTTAGGGTTAATGACAATTTAGGGCCTATAGTATAGGGGCGGTATCATATTGGGGCCTGAAGTCTTAAAGCTATTAATTTAGGGCCCAAAGTTACAATTTTGATCAATTTGGGGCTTTTTGACGTTTTCCGTCAAAAAACCCCGTTAACTGACCCCGTGCGAGTCACATGACATTTTGTGAGGGTATTTTGGTCATTTCGTATACTTCAGGTCCCAATCTGGTACCGTAGACTTCAGGCCCTAAATTGTCATTTGCCCTATAAAATAATAAATAAAAATATTTGGTTTTTTTTTACAAAAAATAATTAATAAATTTAAAATATTGAAAAAAATAAATATAATAGTTAATATGATTTAAAATAATTTAAGATATTAACTATTATCCTTTTTTCTAATAATTTAAATTACTAATTATTTTGCTTCAAAAAAATTACTAATGGGTCTATAAAAGTAGGATTAAATTTATAACAAATTTTTAATAAATTAATAATAAAACTATTACAAGTTGAATTGTAATACTACTTTCGTTCCAATAAAAGCTTCACTAATTACCCTAAAGGGCGTCCCGTTAGAAACTTCACTTTTTCTTTTTTGGCAAAAAATCTTTACTATTTTCTCTATTCATTCTCTCTCCTATATTATTTTAATACTCACAACACCATTATAATTTACTATTTCCTCCATTAATTCTCTCTTCTATTTTCAAATTACACTCATAATATTTTTTTTTCCTCCCATTTTCACAATTTGCGTACTCACCAAAAAAAGGTCAAACACTTATTGGGAAGGAGGGAGTATTTGTTATGAGTGATGATGGCCAATTTGGGCCCAAGCCCGTGGGACAAAAATGAAGCCCGCCGCCCGAAGCCCGTTTGGCCCGAAGCCCGGCTTAGCCACCCACCGTGCCCGCCCGCAACATTTCACGGTACAGGCACTGTAATGCCTTTTGGCCCACGGACGGGCCAAGCCCGCGGAATTGCTGAGGCCCGTTTACCCTCGGTCCGTTTGGCCCGTTTCCTTTTTTTTTCTTTTTTTTTTTTTTTTTTTGTGAAATGACGTTAATATTTAACATTTGGATTAAATAACAATAAGGACCTAGTGTCCAAGTGGTAAACTACCCCCAAGACCTTCCCCCCACCCGAGTTCGAACCCCCCAGCCCCCGTTTCCAATTTTGCAAAAAAAAAAAGATAAAAAATGGGTTAATCCGTTTGGCCCGTGGGTACTTGGATCCGGGCCAAACGGGCGGGCCTTCTCTTGGATACGAACACGGGCCGGGCCGGGCTTAAGCCCGTTTACTCACACGGACAAAACGGGCTTCACCCGTTTAACCGTTTAATCCGCCTCCTCCGGGCCGGGCCGGGCCGGACCGCCCGTGTGGCCATCATCAGTTATGAGGGGCGGAGAAATATAAAAAAACAATTATAGTCAAAAGCCCCAACCAACAACCCAATCCTTGAATTCCCGAACTCCAACCCAGTCACCACCTTCAAAATTGATCTGAAGCACTAACCCATTTGTATCGACAGAAAAAGAACTGAACAGAGCAATTTTCAATTTTAACTCAAACCAATAACAAATGATCCATTGATAGCAAGACAGAAATGAAATCAAACTTAGATGAGCGGCCAATTTTCAGATCTATGAGTTTTTGCGTGTTTGCAGCTGTGTGTCTGTTCGTGCTTGTGTGTGTTTGTGTGTCTGCAAATTTTAGGGTGTTTGCATAACCCTCATCTTCAACAATCTCCACCACCTTCCTCCTTCGCTCCTCCATCGCCGTCGCATCACCACAAAAGCTCAACGCCGCCACCGGCAATTCCACGCACAACCCAGATCTGGAAAACGTGGAGTCGAGAATCGATGACGGCTGCGAGGTGGATACGGTAAGGGGTGTTATGTGACGGAGAGGGAGAGAATGAGCTCATTTGACGATTGACGATGATTTTGCCATTGTCGTGTTTGCCGAAATTAATGAAGGTGGGGCATGTGGGGGCGGGTTGGGAGGAACAGGTAGGTGGGGGAGGAGTTTGGGAGGGGTCCTTGAGAGAAAGAGAGTTTTAAGGATTTTTTTCTGATTTATGAATGTTGATGGTGGTGGTTGATGACGTTGATGGTGGGGTGAAATGGTGATGGTGGTGGCGGATTATTATGTGTTTATTATATTTTTAATTTTTTTTATTCAATTTTAAAATTATAAACTTATAAAATAATATTTTATCAAAATTAAATCATAAATTATAAAATTGTAAATTAGAAAATAATACTCCCTCCGTCCCAACATAAGCTGTCCATTTTTTTCATTGCACGCAAATTAAGAAAATGAGTGAGAATAAAAAATGTTGTGAGTGTAATTTGAAAATAGGAGAGAGAATGAGTGGATGAAATAGTAATTATAATGGTGTTGTGAGTATTAAAATAATGTAGGAGAGAGAATGAGTGGAGGAAATAGTAAAAATTCTTTGCCAAAAAAGAAAAGTGGAAGCTTTTAACGGGACATCCAAAATGGCAAAATGGAAAGCTTCTACTGGGACGGAGGGAGTATTATTTTTTATCTAATGTTTTTTAAATCAATATTTTAAATATACTAATTATTTTTGTTTTAAAAAAACTAAATATTTATTATTTATAGGGTAACTATCAATTTAGGGTCTGAAGTCTCTGAAATGACCAAAATGTCTCACTGAATTTCATGTGCATCGCACATGATCACTTAACGACTTTTTTTAACGGAAAACGTTAAAAAACCTCAAATTGATCAAAATTGTAACTTTGAGCCCTAAATTGATAGTTTTTAAGACTTCAGACCCCGATGTGATACCGCCCCTATACTACAGGCCCTAAATTGTCATTAATCCTATTTTTTATTTTAAAAAATTACATTTTATAGTAGGCAAAGTCGAATATTTTAGACCATCCCCATCAGTGACCCTGACCCAACCCAACCTCAAATAAAATATTAATTTCTCTCACCCAACCCAATCCAACCCAACCTTATATAATTTATACTCCATCTGGCCTCGACCCAACCCAACCCAACCCAACCTTTTAAAAATAAAATTAATATATAAAATATATTAATTTTAAAAATATATTTATATAAATACAAAATCAAAATAATTAAATCAAAAAAAAAAAAAAAAAAAGAAATTGCACAAGGATCAACCGCCGGTTGGCTGATTGAGTCACTCCATTTCGTGACTTTCCTTTGCTTTTCTTTTTTTTTTTTTTTTTATTTGAGGGTGACTCTCACTTGGAGAGTCACCATAGTGGATGGTCTTATGTTTTAAGGTTGGGCCAAAACCCAAACCCTCACTATTCCTATCTCACAAGTCACGAGACAACAAACTGTATGTTAAGTGGGGGCTATGCTATGCCTATGGTGGCTTTTAGGTTAGGTGGAAAGAATCGGAGATATTCTTAAATAAATAAATAAATAAATGAAGTGAATGTTTATTATTTAAAAATTTTGTTCCAAAATTTTTATTTTCTAAAAAGCTAAATCTCATAAAAGATGCATATTTTTATAAAGAAATATTGTGTCTAAATTTTTTTTTTTATAATTTCTTTTCACATTCCATTATTTGCTAACAAAAGTAAAAGTTGAGAATATAAATAGCAAAAATATTTATGAATTTTTACAATTATATTTTATAAATTGTAAATATTTCAAATTCTTTCTGAATTAAAAAAATATATATTTGATCTTATAAAGGCGTAACTTTGAATAATTTTCAATCATATTTTCATTTGAATGAGGATTCTGAACAGGATAAAGCCATTTGAAATACAAGTATAGAAAGACAAATGAGTGATTATAGTATATGTTTGTCACAAAGTCATAACTAATAATGCTTGCTATGCTCATCAACTCAAAATAAGATACATAACAAGTATTACTGTTTCTAATGTTGTATTTTGCTTCTTTTTCAGTAAAATCCATGTTGTTTTAGCAATATTTTATCTCATTACTTTACTTCAAATTCAACACAAATATACCCCTTGATCTCTTTATTCTCCGTTGTTCATTCATAAAGAAAATATACTTTTGATCTAAACCTTTTAGTTTTTTAGTAACTGGATGACATCAGCTGCTTCATCTCTTTCATAGAGGTTTGTGAAGAAGATAAAGAATGATATTAAAATGTTTGGATGCTCTAAGGTTTGATGAGAGTGGTTACTATACTTTACGGAGATAATATTTTGGTTTTGGATTGGACAAATTCATAATGGCTTTGGTAATTTTGGTTTTGGCCTTTAAGCAAGTTTTGGCCTATTCTGATAGTGTTTGGCCGGCCAATGGGGGTCATGTCCGAGGCACATGGATCATTCGACAGAGTTGGAGTTTTTTTTGGAGCAGGGCACGACTCGTGCTACATGGGACGAGTCGTCCCCACCTTGGCACGAATTGGACGACAATGTCACGACCCTATTTGACGCGGTTGAGAATTTCTCAAAGTTACAAGGCACGACTCGTGCCCCACAGGACGAGTCGTCCATCATGGTAATTGTGGCTCGGCAGGTGCTTGGCTGGTATGGGGCGTTCGGCCTTGGCCTTGGCCGGTATTGGATGAGCTTGGGCTTGGCCTTGGCCGCCTTGACCTTATTCGATTTTATTTTTAATGAAATAAAATTTCCATACCAAGCTTCCTGGTTCTTCAAAAAAAATAAAATAAAAAAAATCCTAACGTTTATAGGAATCAAGATATTGATAGGAAAGAGAAGAGTTAAAATAAATTAGGATTGTAATTCTTGCTAAAAAATAAAATCTTTATATATCATAAATCACTATATACATATCCATTTAAAACATTCAATACCTAATAAGCGTATTAAATAAAATAATTATTCGTTAATTATTTTATATTTTTTGCGTGAATATAACTTGGTTAAAAAAATATTCAGCCGTGAGTTTATTTTGAGTTGGTCGCTGAAAAAGAATTCGGCAAAATCATCCTCCGTTATTGCTCGCTCTCATCTTCTTTCTTCTATTTGATCTCTTAATTGTTTTTTCTTTTTCTTTTTCTTTTTTGCTTTTTTTTTTTGTTTCAGGGACAATGTTTTATTATGATGTAAGCTATTTTAGCTAAAGATATTTCTATTTATCATTTTTATTTTTAGTAGATTTATGAAATCACAAAATTTGATATCTCTAAATTGTTTAACAAAAAATAGATGTCATGTTAAATATTTACATAATATTATGCTTAGTGTCTAATCTTTGAATATTCTGCTGTTTAATGAAAGATGTTTTGACTAATCTTTTCTAATCAAAAAATGGACTCACAAGAAAAATTATAATATTTTGCTTAATGACTAAAGCCTAACTATGTCCGTCAAATTTCGACGAATTACTCACTAGTTTTAGAATGTGTTTGGAATGGAAGGAGTAAAACAAATCGATTGAAAGATAATGCAACTTGTTATGAAGATATTGTAACTTTTCTTTCTCTAATATTATCCTTTACATGTAACTTTTCTAAATGACCACAAAACACCAATTTCAACTTGGATTAATTTAAGTATTAAGGGTCATTAACCCCTATAGATTTTGTATTCTCTAGTCTATACCCGATTCTAATTAATATTGCTATTATCATACTCCTTCCGTCTCAATATAAAAGATACTAATTTCTCTTTGAGCGTCTCAATATAAAAGAGACTTATCCAAAATAGAAAATGGAATTCACTTATCGTACTCACAACAAAAACTTACTACTCCACTTTCTCTCTCACACTTTACTTCTTATACTTATAATACTTATTTTTTTTCTTAATTTTCATACATTCGCATTTTATCTCTTTTATATTGGGAGGGAGGGAGTATTCATTTGAGATGTTAGCCAAAGTGATAATAAAACAAATAATCCAATGATAATTTATGTAACAAAGTATGTTTTGGTTAATGTTCTTTTCATTTTGTATTCTCTAGCCTAAACCCAATTCTAATTATATTGCTATGATCATATTTATTTTTAGATGATGGCCCATACCCTAGACTTTCATTTTGATTTGTTTTTTTTTAAACTTTTAATAGTGATTATTTGCAAAATATTATAAATTTTAGGTTTTTTAAGTACAAAATTCCAAATTTTCTATTAAAAATTATTATATAAAATATTTTTGCCCTGCAATTTTCATGTTTGTCAAAAAGCTTTAGTTTAAGTGGCATCGGAGTTCCATTTCCATACTAAGATCAGGGATTTAAACCACACCAATGCAATTTGTAGTACTTTCAAGTGTCATTTATTAATAAAAAATCTTTTTTTTTTTAAAAAATAAATCTTTATTTAACATTGAAGACAACACAATTACATGCATTTTGCCCATACAAGATATGTTTTAAATAGGAAAAAAAAATTGAAAAATAGTACCCCCAACCGCTATAGAACTTGTTTGAATTTCATAACTAAAATAGTTTTCGTTGCAAAAACAGTAACTCGTCTGTTTTGAATGCTCGTATAAGTTACCTACGATTAACGACATCTATTTTTTCAGTTAAATAACATGTGCAATGCATGTAACCCACTTTTTAAAGGGCAAAATAGGAAAATCAATCAAATTAACATAACATAACTACAATAATTTTAAGTGTAAAATTAAAAAATAAAAAGGATACAATATAAATTATTTATTCATCAATTAATCTCCCGTTAAATCTTGGGGTGCTACTATATACAAGGCACACAATGTACAAGACATATTAAAATTACCAAAATACCCATATATATACTTTTTTTTTAAAAAATCTTTCCCTCCCTCCCCATTTCAAACCTCGACTGTTCTCTCTCTCTCTCAAAACCAACGTCGCCGAACCCCTCTCTCTCTCTACTCGACGAACCCGGCGACCACCACAACACCACCACCGCCGGAAATGAAGACAAACCTCCATCTCACCGGTGGAAAGTCTGCCTCTTCTTCCGCCGCTCCAAAAGTAATATAATCTCTTTTTAACCTAAAATTTAAATTTGAAAACCCAACAACAATTTTATGCCTAAAACCGATTATATAACTGTTAAATGTTGTGTAAACCTATCCAAAATTGTTCTAATTGTGATTTGGTAAAACAAATTAGGGTTTTTCGTTGGAATTGGTTACGAATTTGTGGGGGTATAATCTGGCCATGTCGGGGTGTGTTTCGTATGAACACACACGAAATGGTCACCAACATTTCGTGTAATGGCACACGAAATGTAAACTGATTTATCAGTTTACATTTCGTGTGCCAATACACGAAATGTTGGTGATCATTTCGTGTTGTAGTACACGAGATACTTTCCACATTTCGTATATTAGGACACGAAATGTAAATTGATTCATCAGTTTGCATTTCGTGCTCTAATACACGATATGTGGTGAGGTTTCTCGTGTCTTTTTACACGAAATGATCACCAACATTTCGGGTATTTCCACACGAAATGTCAACTGATTCTTGAAAATTAATTGTCTCTTATTTAATTTTTTGTAGGGACGTAAACCTGCGACTGCCTCTAATAGAAAGAGGAAGGCCGAGGAGGCAGCTGCAACTAGATCAGATAAACGGAGCAAAAAGAAGAACGACAAGAATGTCGTGATTGAGCAGATTGTGAATGATGAGACAGATAGTGAGGGTACAAATTCTAGTACGGGGTCGGAGGAGGATTCATCTTCTCGTACTCGTTCCCGAGGTGCATCTGTGCATGAGGCACAGTTATCTAGTGATGAGGAGGAGGAGGAGGAGGAGGAGGAGGAGGTGGAGGAGAGTTTATCTGTGAGGCCTCGCAAGAGGCGGGAGGCACGGGCCAGAAAGGGGAAAGGGGCTAAGGATGTGTAAGTGCTCCAATTTGAGCTTGTTAGAATTTTCGTTAGAAAATTAACGAAAGTTATAACATTTCTAACAATTCCTAACAATCCTAACATTTCTAACAAAGTGAGGGTAAAATGGGCATTGTTATTTAAGGTTAAACCTCAAAAAGAATCTTAAAAAGCAAAACAAAGGAAGAAAACCAAAAATAGAAATGGCTGGAAACATAAAGCTGGTACATTAATTTGAATTTTCAAAAGAAATATTCCTCTTGTCCAAAGCCTGAAGCAGCAATTAATGAACAATGCACGCAAAGGATCCTATCCGCGCGGACATCTTTGTCATTTCCAGAGGGCTATAAATTGAGCCCTCCAGTCACAAAAATAGGGAGCCACAACACAATTTGCACTGAACCTCTGGCGAAATATAGAGAGAAAACAGTGAGAATTCACTTGAATTGTCACCATTTTCTCTTGAATATTTCCCAACTCACACTCACTCTCAAATTCAAACCCTAAACACATTCAAGCCTCAAACACTCATATATTCAAGCCAAAGCCTCAAAATACAAAGAAGATAGGTATAACCTTCCTCTTCTTACCCTAAATCTCTCATCCATGCATGCATCTTCAAACTACAAAATGTAGTTCATTCTTCTTCTTGTCTTAAGATCCAAGAAGATCACCATGGAAGTCTATCTCCATGGATGATCTTCTACAAGGATCAACATTTTCTTTAATGTGTTCTTACTTTCTTGCAAAGAAAACTCATTTTCAAAACCCTAAAAACCATTTTCAAGCATCAAATCTCATTTTCAAAGGATAAAATTCCCCTTTCCAAGCAAATGAAGTGCTTAGTCCTAATGTACCCCAAGGATGGTTTGGTATAGTTGATTCACCACTAAGATGTCAAGTGATCACTAACCAAAACCTAGGGAAATGGGGACAAGCATGGATGCAAAACCCCCTTTAAAATCATATTTTCTTTCATGGGAAGTTGCTGTCCAGTAGCAATTTTCTCAGACCTCAGTCCATGGTCTAATTTTTTGGACACAGATAAATGTGGAATTTGGTGTTGACTACAAAACACTTTTTGTATCCAACATCCAGATATTTCCATACATATTTTTACTTTATTTTTTGGGTGAGTAAAACTCCTCTTTTCAAATTTTCTTTCAGAGGCTAGTTCATCAGCTTCTGGGAATCCAGATCTCATATCTGAGGTTTCCAGAAGGTTTTGACCCCTCAAATCTTCTCCAAAATGGAAAATTCCTTCGCACAAATCTTATTTAAGGTGTCTGGAACAACTTTCATTCTCTGAGTTTATCCAGATTATGAAGTTTTAAGACCCTTGAATCCATTTCAAAATCAAAGGTCCACTGCCTTTTCATTCTGGCAGAAGTGGCTCTCAACTTCAAAAGGTCTTTTGAGTACCAAATCTCAATCCAAAAATCTTCCAAAAAATCATGGGATCAGTTTAAAGTCTTAAAAAGATATCCCAATTTTTACTTTTCTGAGTTTCAAATTATTTTGGCCAAAACACACACACACACACACACACAAATGATTTTCAGCTTGGAAGACTCGTTTTACGAGGCATTCCGGGTGCACACTAACGTCCTTCCCGGCGTGTAACATGACCTCCGAACCCAAATTTCTGATCTCGGGCTTTTTTCAAAGTTTTGGCCCTTAAAACAAAAATGGCGTGGCGACTCCGTTCTTTTTCCCGGGTCTTATTTGGTTTTTTTCAAAGAAACTACGAAAGGAATCAAATTTTTCTCCCGCGAAATGGCGACACATCATCACAGTGGCGACTCCGCTGGGGATATAAGCTTTTTCTAAAAAAAAAATGGTATTTGGTATATTGGTGGAAACCATTAAACTTCCCGTTATCGCCTCCTAACACGAGTCGGGGATAAATTGTGGTCTAACAATCCCACGTACCGGTATCACCGTTTTCAAAAAAAAAAAGAAAAAGCTTTTGAGGGTCAAGCTTCCGTCCCGGCTTTGAAAATCATTTTTGTGTGTGTGTTGATTTTTGCACAGTTTTCGTGTTGTTTTGGCCGCCTCGGAGAAAGTCAAAATTTTATTTGTCGGAATAATGTCCCTAAGCTGTCGGAATTTTCGTGCTTACTTACTTATGTGTTCATTAAATTTCAAAAAAAAATTTCAAAAAAAAAAAAGGATTTTCAAAAAAAAAGAAAATTTTCAAAAAAAAATCATGCATCATATTTTTAAGACACATAAAAAAAATTCCTATTTTACTCAGAAAAAGAATATAGACTGCTTGCACACTACGCGCACGTGACCGTACAGTTGCACACTACGTCCCTAACAGGGAAATCCTTGTCGCGGTCCGTTTGGTCTTATTACGCCTCTCGGATGAGCACGGGACTACCCAAACATCCCATGGAGCCTCGTGTCGACCATGCACTTGTCCGTGACACACTTTGTCAGAGACCGGTTGGTTTTTAGTGCAGTGCATGTCATGCCACTGTCTGTGTATAGACCTTTCCTTTCAAGCCTTTGTCGGCATACCGACTCAATATCTTTCGGGGACCACTAATCGGTCGAAGTTACGCCGGTTTTCCGCCGCGAGACTTTGACCAAGATATTGGCCGGCGCCTTGACTTCGGCTCGGCGGCACAAATTATACAACGACTCCCGGCATTAACACTTTGAGTCATCAAGGATTAATGATTATTCCATGCCTAATTACGGCTTAGCGACGACAAGTCAAGATCAATTGTGGACGCTTATCGGTCCAAATCATGCCGACTTTTCGTCGAGCCCTCGGACATGATCTTGACTTTCGGCGTCGGCTTTGTCCGTAATTTACATCGAATGCTCGTTAAGACTCGATTACCCGCCGGACTTTTAGGATCGTTTTTCTTTCGGTCGGTGGGACCCGCTTGCCCTATAGGACCCTCGCCGAGGCTGTCCACCTGGGAGGTCGAAATACGGGTGGAATACGAGGGGCTTATAGACGTAGTGACGGGGCCCGGCGATCCGGGATCCCGAGTAGTTTGCGAAAAAGAAGAGCAATCTTTTCCAACCGATTAGGTTAATAAAACATGTTTTAAGTAAACGTGAACAAATAATCGCATGTTGCATGAGCCTAAAGCCCGAAACACCTACCCTCCTTCCATTCCCGGACATCGAACCTTCGTGTCCTTTCCCCATGACTCCGCACAAAGCTTGGTTTCGGGCACCGGGTCATCGTTTGATTAGTTGGGAAGAGTCAGCGCGTCATCGGCTTCGCCGTTTGTTCCGACTCCGGGTTTGAGAATGTACGCATCGGCCGTAATGATGGGGATAACGTCACTCCGCCTCCAGGGACCCCTCGGACGAGCAACGGTGGAATCGGTTAGCGAGAACGAGATGAGGTTACGACGGGAAGCACGGCTAAACGGCCTTATGGAGGCTATTAAGAGTCACGGTGCGGCCGCCGGCCTCAATCCGAGATGGCACCTTCACCGTGGAAGAAGACGAGGATGCCAACCCCACTCTCGGTCGCCACGACTACACCGGGATGCCGCCACCCACCTCTATGGTGCCACTACAGAACCCATGCTCCTCGATTTTCGGGTCGGCCCGGCTCCCGACCACGAGACCACCGGATCCATGCGGCCCGGCCGACACAAATCGGTGGGGGCAAAATCGGTACGGAATGTCTTCTCATGGTTGGGGCTATCTCGGAATGCCACGGCTAATCGGGATCCCGCCTCGGTTCGGAACCGATCAATCCGGACCTTCACGGCAACGGCCACGGTTCGGAATGCCGCCACGGCAGTTACGGGCCACGATCGAGCCCCTCCTCGGAAACGAGTACTAGTTGACTCCTCACACAAATCCATTCCTCACTCGAGACTTCTATGGGTTACCAAGCCTCCGTCCGGTGTCATCCGAATCACCGGGACCGCAGTACCCCCGGGTTACACACCTTCGCCACGGGCGGCCATGCAATTCAACAATCGGGACGGCGGCCCGCTCGAAGCCTACTTACGGGCCCCACTCTGGAAATCCAAGTTATCCGGCTACATCGGGGCTGCCTCCACCTACTTTGCCGGTTGAAAATCAACGGCAAGCCGCGAGGTTCTATCCTTTTGCTCGAGGCTCCTACTCATGCTCCCAGGGTAACTCGGCCCGGGACGGAGTTTTCACCTACGTCCCGGATCGGCCGTTCCCTCCACCGATCTGCCTCCGGTGGTAGCTCCTCTCTCTAGCTCGGCCGCTAGCTTGAATGCCATGGTTCCGCCACAAGACCCTCATCGGCACTGGTTCATGGAGCGGCCTGAGGAAATGAAAGCGCGGTCAGGCGGCGCGAAGTACGCCTTCCGGCCTACGGACCCGGACTCCATTGTTCCTCTCCCCACAAATTCGTGATGCCTAATGCGGATCTCTTTGATGGGGTGCATGCCCGAAAACCCATTTGGACACATATACCTTGGCAATGAAAGCCAAAGGATGTACCAATCAGCCGGTTGGGCGACTATTTCGATCTATCCTTGAAGTCCGGTGCCTTAAAGTGGTTCTTCCGTTTGAAACACGAAGCCGGGGCTACATGGGACCAGATTACCAATGCCTTCACGAGAGAAATATAAGGCCAACTTGGAATGGGAAACAAATAGGGTTGACCTACAAACAACGGTGCGGCGTCTGATGAGAATGTTGGGGACTTTTACAAGCGGTGGAATGCGAAACTCGGTGAAATGGCCATCCCTCCTTCCGAAGAGGAACAAGCTGGACATCTTCCGGTCATGCTTGAAACCACATCGAGAGCCTCCCTCGGTCACTTCCCATACTCGGACTTACGGGCCATGGTTAACTCTGCGGCTAAGTTTGAAAAGGCTTACAATCGGCAACAGCCGGCTGCACACTGCCTACGAATATCGGGCTCCTCCTGCAAACCTTTGCCCCTGCTCGCCTAAAGGCAAAGAGATGATTAACTATGCGGGACGGGAATGTAACAACACGACTCCTTTTGCTCCCGAGAAAACCAGTAGAGCCCGGACCACGGGTCATGAATCTCGAAAACTTTGGAATGCCTCTGAATGACATCTTTAGGGGAATTTGGTGAAAGAAGGCTTCTGCGGCCTTTGGAGAATTTCCAACCCGGAAATCCGAATGCTCCCGTGGATACTACAAAGTATTGTGCTTTTCATCAAGCTCACGGACATCGGCCGACAAGCTGCTTTACTACGAAAAAGGCAATCCGAGGGCTAATAGAGCAAGGAAAGTTGGAAGGCCCCGAAGGGCCTAACACGATCAAAAATCCGGCGCGAGGAACCATAATCGAGTGAATATGATTGAATGCGGAGAATCTTCGCATGCCCGGGAAGATGCGATGAAGGTCCCCCAAATACCGTGGCCAACCTCGTCGAGGATCCTGGATTCGGATTCCCCCTCGGCCTTGAGGATATCGAGCGAATCAACCCATCTTGGTCTCATGTCGGAGACTCCTTGCAAGAATACGAGGCCCGCTATTTTTCGGATGAAGGGAAGGCCAATCTTGAAGGCTGGAGTACATTAGGTCAAAATATGAGAGGACCATTTACACAAGATGGTTAGAACAATCGAGAAGAATTAGACAAGAAAGCTTCCGCGGCGCACATCTTGGGGCTTATCGGCAAAGAGGCCGAAGAGCATGCGGAGCTAGTACACTTCCACTGGCGGCTATTGGAGAAGTCAAATACGACCCGAAGGCGGTGAGCGAAGAATCGAGAGGAGGAAGAACCCTTCTACATTCTACACGGTGTTAAATACGTGCCACCCCCTCTCACTCTTCCTCCACAATTTACGGGAGGAGAAGGCTGAGTCACAATTACCACTTAGGGAATGGGAGCATATGACAATTTTGCGGTGCACGCACCCGTATTCCCCCAACGGGTTTGATCGGCGTTCCCTCTCGCCGAAATCCCGGTAGTATGGGAAGAAGATTCCGATGGCGCGCGATGATGATGATGATGACGAGAGTGAAGAGTCAGCGAGGCCCCGGATCCGGAAACAATGCGGAACAATCATGCGGAAATGAGCCCGTGGGAGCCGGGAGCTGATGGTTGGTTGTCGGCCAAGTGACGATGAAGGACCACCGGAAAATGCAAGTCAAATGCCGGTAGGGGTGGACCCCAAGAAGCGCACCTCGTAAGATGCACATGCGGTCAATGCCGGATACTCCATAGGATGAGGGGCAATGAGCCGCGCCCGGATCCGTACATATCGAAATCCTAGAACACAAGCGTTCCTTATAAGAACTGTTGGTGAATGGAAAGGGTTTATTGAAGCAGTCGAGAATGGAGGGTTTCGGCCACCGAGAAGATGAAGAATTCGTAAACGTTATCGGATCTTTTTCTTCTTTCCCAGAACGGATGGCATAACAACGTAAGGGTCACGGCCAGGGCCGCTCGAGCGCGGCGAGTGCACAAATCGAAAAGGGTTATCGATACGAACGTCTCCCCGGTGGCCTTCATACCTATGAATCCACATGACGCCTTCCTAATTGCTCCGAGTGCCGACAATGGACCCCGGGTGCTCCTTATTTGGACACGAGATCTATCGAGTGCTACCTCAAACTCCGAAGGAACGTTGCCTATCCTTCACTTGTGGCTGCCCTACTTGCAAGATTGAAAGAAAAAGGATATACGATGAGATGGAGGCGATAGCCATAACTCTGTGGGCCATCCGAGGATGAAATCGAAAAGCCGCCGAGTCCGACAATAGCGACTCTTGTTGCATGATAACTATGAGCAAGGCCGGCCATGAGAGTGAATCGGAGGACGCCCTAGCTGCGTGGGCCATCCAAGGGGCAACAACACAACCCCAAACCCAAGCACGTGACACGGGAAGCGGTTATAAGGGCCGCCCGGGGAAGGAGCCGATGCGGCTCGGCCCCTCCTGTCACTAGACTCCGTCGGGGCCCGGTGGCCAATAGCGAAAAGGCTCCCAGATTGACCTTAGCGGCATTGAAGAAATCCGGTCAAGAGACAGGCGATGAGGAAGTTAATCTGTTGACCCGATCCGGGCAGATCTTCCAAGGAAATCCCAAAGGCGAGATAAGAAGGCCACGAGATCAAGCACCGAAAGAAGATCGCCGCCCCTATGCTAAGGCAGTGAAACTCCGGACCACGAAAAAGAGGATCCCGTGCTCACCCGGTTGGAAGCAAACACGGGCCAACATTTCCCTCTGGTCTCTACTCACTTCGTCCTATCCCCATAAGTTGAAGAGTTTGGAAGAAAGCTTTGGCTCGCACTCTAGTGCCTATTGATGCTACTCCGATGACGTGGTACGGTTGATTGGAAACATCCACTACGGGAATATAATCACTTTCACGAGATCTCGACCTCCCTCAATTTGGGGCGATCATAACGAGCCTCTCTTCATCACGGTCCGGTTGGATGAACGACGCCTCCCTCGGGTCTGGTTGATAATGGGTCAGGAATGAACATTCTTCCGGCAAAGATCATGAGCACCTTGATATCAAGACTACGAGACTTGAAGCCTTCCTCCCTCACAGTCAAGCTTACGACTCGACATCTCGGCGAGTCCTTGGAGTTGCTACCTTGGACCTTTGGTTTGGACGAGAAATTGATCTGTGGAATTCCGGGTTATTGACATCCCAATCACTTTTAATGCCTTATTGGGAAGACCTTGGCTGCACCGAGTCGAGGGTCGCCTCAAGCCTCCACCGGTGTGTGAAATTCGTCTCGAATGGGGATCGACGACCATTTACGGGGATTTAGTCACTTTGGAGGGCACGGATACGGGCGGAATACCTATTACGGAAATCAAACATGACGAGGAAGGTCTCATGCTAACGGGCTTCACGGTCGAGCCTCCCAAAGCCCAAGTGTGCAACATAGATCGACGGTCACTCGGGATAAAATCCCCCGGTCTTGAAAATGATGAGAAAAATGAGCTATCTACGGCCTCGATGCAGGGAAGCACCAACAAAGGAACTCACAAACTCATCGAGGTGAAAGGACGAGAATACTCGCCACGGCACAGGATATGAGGCCTCCTCGGTGGACCTTTGCAAAAGGAAAAAGATTTGAAGGCTGCCACGGGAAAGGTCCCGGTCGACGACCCTAAATCTCTCCCCTTCGGTCCTAATTTGGTGACTACTTTGTAAAGGGTCCCACACAACCGGGAAACATCACGAGCCCACTCCTACGGCGGGATGGCTAAAGCTACGAGGATAGCCTCAACAAGTTTAGAGGAACCAAGGCTAACCCGGTCCGTAGAATGTTCCTGGACCTACCCAAGATACCAGGGCTACCACTACCATGAAGAGTGAGTATACCTTCGAGGCGTGCGACACTGGTGGAGCAGGTTCGAGAAGCTTACCACCACAAACCCGATTGCCCGGGAAGATCCGAAACACTGAATTCGAATTGGACGGTGCCAAAAGCTAAGGCCACGGAATTTCCCTCGAGATGATTGGGATGGTGCAGTTATGCGGCAATTGTTCGAAGAAGAAGTCAGTGCCGAGACTGATTGATCTCGGCTCGGTCAAAGAGATGATAGCGGCAATTGAGAAAGGAAAACAAAAATACGGCACGAGTTCGAGTCATGAGGCCACCAGCGGCAAAGCCGCTAAAAATTGGGAAAACCTCTCGGGCCGTCCGCGACCAAGGAGGAAATGATCACCAAGCTTGGATTGGTCCCCGTCCACTTTGTGTCAATCTAGGACAAGTCCTCCCGAGTCTCTCTTTGTTAAGATCGGAGTCTCTAGGGTCGTCCAGATGGCCTTACGCACGAAGACTACGAGTACAGCAGCAAGCGTTGTATTCCTTTTCGTTTTCAATGAAATGACGAACCTTTACGAGTATCCCTTGATTGCCACTTTAACTAATGATGAATTAATTAAAAAAAAACACCTAATAATAATTCATTAGATAAAGAAAGCGAGACACATTAAACGAAAAAAAAATCAAACAACAAAAGAAATCTTTAGCGGGTTGTCAGGAAAAAGGAAAATCGAGCCCAGTGCCGAAGAGATTTTGACGAGTGTGAATTTGGGAGCTGCGGAAGAGCCTAAAGAGACGCATTGGTGATTTCTTCGAAGGAATTGGAAAGGATGCTCTGCAAAGTCCTACAAAATCCTCAATTCAAAGAAAGTTGCCCTCTTCATCAAAGAGAACATCATATGCGAGATACGGGTTGCCGGTAGAAATCATTTCGGATAATGGATCCCACTTCGAAGGGGAATGCGACGGGCGGCGGGAATTCCGAATAACCCGTCACAAGTCATCTCCTTACGGGCCCCCAAACCAACGGAGCCGTCGAAGCGGCAAACAAGACTCTGGAAAATATCATCAGGAAAATGGGCATCCAAGGCGGAGATTGGCAGAAGTTACACTGGCACTGCTGGGGCTCTGAGAACATCGGTCGGAACGGCAGGCGGGAAACACCGTTTGCCCTCACATACGGAGATGGAAGCCGTGCTCCCAATCGAATTGGAAATCCTCGCTCAGTGTCTTCTTTGGAAAGCCGGATCAACGAGGTCGAATGGCTCCGGTCGCCATGATGAATTGGCCACTACTAGATGAACGCCGATTGAAAGGCCATGGAACACATCCGAGCCTACCAAGGAAGAATGGCGAGCCTTTGACAAGAAAGTAAAGCATCGGGAGATCCGAGAAGGTGATCTCGTTTTGAAAGAAAAGCCCCGGTCCGTATCAACCCCCTCGGCAAATGGGAGCTGTATGGGTCGGGCCATATGTCGTCCGAGAAGATCTTCTCGGAGGAGCCATGCAACTTGCGGACCTCGACGGGAATCCCTTTGTACACCCGGTGAATGGTGACAAGGCTGCGCGAGATACTACGCGTAAAAAAAAAAAGAAAAAAAAAAAAAGAGTGCTAAAGAGTAATACCCAACTAGGTTGAAAACCCGAAAAGGGCGGCCTAGGTAAAAAACGGGGTTGCACCAAAAAAAAAAACAAAAAAAAACAAAAAAAAACAAAAAAAAAAAAAAAAACAAAAAAAAAAAAAAAAACAACAAAAAAATCGGGTTGAACTACGAAGACTGAGCTCCTCAAAATGAGGAACGTAGGCGGCGGAAACGGTTCGGTCTAAAACACAAATAAAAGTCATACTTTGACATCAATACAGCGATCGAGACCATGAAAGCGTCTCGAAAAACTCTAAAGCAATTCAAATATTCATTACAAGTTAAAAACTTTTTGATGAGTCTAAGCCCGATTCATTCCTACAAGCGGCAACTGCTAAAAGAAATTAAGATACATAATCAAACTAATGTGTACGCCATGGCAAGAAAGGGATACTCGGAAACCTCGAGTCACTCCAAGCCACTCGTCTTGGCCTCTCCCTCTTCTTCCCCCTTCGAGTCTTCTTTTACGAACAGGAAAAATGTCGGTCTTCCTCCTACCAAGCTCTGGTATAGGAACGGGATCTATCAAACCGGCCTCTGCCGGGGCCTTAGTAGCCCTAGCGTCATCTCTCATCTCCTGTAGCCTAGGCGGTAGCATAGGAGCCCTCCTCTCCTGTCTCTTGACGTAAGCCTCATAGTCGGTCACGGCGTCTCCGCTCTGTCATGAGGGTTGGCCCTCGCCTCGGCCCTCCTCCTCTCGAAAGCTTGATCGGAGTCCTCCGCACCCACAATGGCCTCACGCCGTCTCAAAATAGCCACTGAGTCTCTCCCGGATGCCTCTCATACCAATCCGGGTACCCAGTGGTCGGGAACACCGGTCTTGGGCGCTTTGAGAATAACCCAGGAGGAAAGGCATCATACCTCCATGCTCGGGAAAGAAATGGAAACACCGAAGGATCATCCATAGAAACAGGGAGCCACCACCACGGTGGCTATATCATCAAAGTCCTCCAAAGGAACTGCTCCAGCCAAGCGTCTCGAGAACTAAAGCCGGAATATAGAAGGCTGGGTGAAAGCCCCGGAAGCATGACCACATGAGACCCGTCTGAAGCACTCTGCGAGTCTCCACCCGCCAACAAGGCTGACCATCGATATCTTGTACGAAGACCAGCCATCCAACGCTCCCATGAGCCACGATCATCAAAATCCAACAACCCCCTCTGGCAAATGTCCGAGGCTTGATCATGTCGGGAGTTTCCCGAAAAGAATCCCCAAACGCTCCATCGGCCACGGGGTCGAGAGGCAGGCTGCCCCCGTGCATATACCGCTTCCGGTAGCCGACTATCAAGAGCATGAAAAGTCTCCCCCAGAATCAAAGGAACGACATCTACGCCGGGCGACAGGTGAGCGACAACATCCGGCCAGACCGATGGCAAATCCCGAAGGAATAGACCATGAACAGGGTGCCAAACATACAAAGTGCAAAGGCATCCCAATAGGCATCATCCACCAAGCCTAGGCCCCTAAACCTATCGGGAAGGCCGGAAATATCAAAATGATCGGGACCACGGATCATACCTTGCGCTTCCTCAGGGAAAGATGAAGGAGGACGCACAATCTGTCAACAAAAGAAGCCCCTCGGGCAAAGGAACCGCTATCTCTTCCACCTCAGGACCTCAAGCAAGGCCCGAAATTCTTCCACAGTCGGAACAATCTCGTTGAAGGAAAGGCAAAAGACATGCCTTCTAGTGTCCCAAAATGAGGAAGAAGCCCTCAAAGCTCATAATCCGGAATCAATTCCTTGAGAGACCATAAGCACTTCACCTTGTACCTTTCTTCAAAGAAGGACCTCCTCTCATGCATAATCTCCAGGGACCATTCCTTGAACTTGTTGAAGAATGACATTTGGGATTCTTGGGACAATTTTGATGGAGCTTTTCTAAGGTTTTCTATGGATTTTCTCTCTTTCTCCCCGAAAATGGCTGTTTGAATTTGGAGGTTGAAGAGGATATTTGAATTTGAAATAAAGTGAGACCGGATACGAAGCAAAATTAAAGGACAATGTCGGATGCGGGACTCCCCATCCGCGCGGACATGATTGTCATTTATCGAGAAAAATGCAACGATCCAAGTGCTACACCAAAGAGGAATATTCCGTCCGGTTGCTCGAAACTGTGCAAAAACCTCCCCAAACCAGTCCATATACCAAACACTAACACCCTTGCCAAAAAAAAAAAAAACAAGGCTCATGCAACATTGCATTCATACTGCATTGCATTCATAAAAAAATAAAATCCTAAATTATTACATTCCAAAAAAAAAAAAAAAAAAAGGAGTGTGCATAAAAAAAAAAAACAAACAAACATCAATAAAATCCTAAATTATTACATCCAAAAAAAAAAAAAAAAAAAGAAAAAAATGTGCATAAGCTGTACAAATCTCAATCCCAGTCATAAATCTCAAAATCTCGGAAAATCGAGTCTAAAAAAATCGGGGGGTAATCAATCGGAATCCCTAGCGCCCGATGTTTGTCCCGGTTCCTCTTGCGACTCGGGCCCGCCTCCTCGGGAGCCACGAAAATCTCGGGCTCGAGAATCGTCCTCGTCTCCGAGAAAGAGGCTCGTCGGGACCAGCCGGCACGCTACGATAGGGCAAGCCGAGATCTGCGAAAAAATCATATCCGAAGGTGAAGGCGTCGGACTCACGGACGTACGAAGACGACCCACCATCTTTGCCCGGACGTGTCCACTGCCCGTGTGGATCCCGAGAATGACGTGATCCGAAGGCGGCACCGCGCGAGGATCAATGAGAGGAGACGAGAGGAGTCTCTGAAGAAGTCTACGAGCGAATAGGGAAGCCTCCCGTCGACGAGGCGCCGGCCGTGGTCGCCTCGCTCTAGCACGAGGAGCCCCGCAAGCGACCATCCTCTGATGAATCTCTTGGCTCAGATCACTTGCTTCGTCGGCTTCTCGACGACCACCTCAGCGCACGAAAGCAAAAGCGTCGAAGCAGGTTGAAGCGAAAAAAATGATGACGGGGAAAGAAAAGAAAAGACAAAAGCAAAAAAAAAAAGAAGGGGAAAAGGTGAAGCCATACCTTCATACCGGACGAGGCGGAAAGCTCGTGGAAGCCGCTCGAGTGAGGATCTGCACCCTCAATCGGACCCCATCCTGGATATATGAAAAATCCGTCAGGGTACCGCGGGATCCCAAGCCCCTCTCTATCCGAACACGAGGCATCCTCGGCCTCCTCAAAACAAATACGAGTGCGGCTCGGTCGCCACAAATGCCGAGAAGTCTTGGCCAGGCTCGGTAGTCATCCCAGTCACGAATCTGTCACTCGGGTGCATCATATCGGCGGGAGGCTCCACCGGTGTCCTCAAAGGCGAGTTCACGCCATGCGGCGCGTCACCCTCTCTCCCGGATAATAGGCATCGCGGAGTCGGACCTCTCGAGAATCCTCCCGGCCACGGTCCAAATCTCGGCGCCCTTCGAGCTGCGCCACCTCGAAACGATCCCAAGGATAAAATATCATCCTCTCGTCCGTCTCGGCCTCCGTCGAAGGAAGGCAATCCGCGTACTGACGAGTCGTACGCCCCCTGGAGCTTATCTTCTCCCGGGCATGCTTGGACCAAGAATGCATGGCCGGATACGCCCGGCGTACTCCGCCGGCGCCGCCACATCGTGACGATGGAAAAACTCCAACGCCCATACTGCGAAAGGTAAAAATCCAATCAATCCGGTCTGCAAAAGAAAAGTGTGTGCTCGGGAAAGCAAAGAGAGCTTATACCTCCGGGGCAAACTCAAAGCGGTACAAGGAGCTCACGGCCTTCCGGCTGTACCTATCGAGAGCAAAGTAAAGCTCTGCCGGCCCGGCCTCTCCCGGGAGACATCTCCGGCCATCTCCATGTCCTCCAAGGACCTCGGCAAGGCAAAGGCTGCCGTCCCCTCGGCATGTCCAAAGAGGGTGCTCGAAAAAGCAAACCACAAGAAGGCCACGGCAATCGATCGGCGCCTATCCTCTCCTCCCGGCCTCGTAACTCACAATGGTCTCCACAATCTTCCCGTAGACCACCGCATACTCCATCCCCATCCCCTTTTTGGGAATAGGGGAAAATCCCAGAAGAGCCTGCAGATCCGCATCACTGTAGCCATCCCGCCACTCAATGCTGCGTCCATTAAAGGACAAACCCGTGATCGCAGCATAGTCGGAAGGCGTAACCGTAGCCTCGCCCCAGAAGAAGTGAAACGTGTGGGTCGCATCCCACCGATCTTTGCGCCAAAGCAAACATCGAGCCCTTGCTCTTAGGGAACTTGACCGGTCCCCTCAAGCACTCAACAAACTCCCAAAGCCCGGTCTCAACAACAATGCATCTCGGACTCGGCAAAGCTCCTCGGCCCGCATTCGGAAGCCGGTCCCACAAGTCAACCACAGACTCCACCGATCCTCGAGTCTTCATCTTGTTCAGTTGCTCCGTAACGTAGTTGTTTCCACCCTGCGATAAAAAAAAAAAAGAGAAAATGTCAAAAAAAAAAATTTGCATTTGCATTTGCACGAAAAAAAAAGAGCATACATATGCATCATGAAATTTCAAAGAAAATTCGACAGCATAACAGCATACAATGAGCATAGCCCCATTTTTCTCGCACAAAAAGACAGTTTTCAGCAAATCCCAATGCATTCATCAAAAAAAAAAAAGATGCATTCCTACGGAAGTAAAAACTCCGTCCCATTTTCAAAAAAAAAAAAGTTCCTATGCATGCACGCATATCGTTCATCATCTCAAAAAAAAAAAAATCCTACGGAAGCAAAAACTCCGTCCCGTTTTTCATAAGACATGCATACATCAAAAAAAAAAATGCATTCCTACGGGAGTAAAAACTCCGTCCCGTTTTCATGCATACATAACATGCATTCAATCAACGGGAGGAAAAATCCGTCCCACTTTTCAAAAAAAAAATCAATCAAAAATCATACATTCATATCATCATCTCATGTTGGCAAAATGCCAATTCTTTCCTCAAGCAAAATGCACATTTTGGAACATCAACAAATTCATTGCAACATGCAATATTCAAATTTCAAAAAAAAAAAAAATTCAAAAATCACCCAAAATTCAAATTTCAAACAAGAAATCAACAAAGGGAATGAAAAGATTCGAAGTATACCGTTCGGAGACTCGGATCAGAAGCCCAATGTTGCCAAGCATCGGGGTAGGGCTCCTCCGCAATCGATTGCGAAAGAGTATAGTGCCTCCTCATCCGGACGAGCTCCAATCGTCTCTCCGCCACCGGGCCACGTCCTTGGCCTTGAAAAGCACCTTCCCCGTGTTCCATTGCTCGAAAATCGAAGAAAATCGAAAGATTTCGAAGCTTTTTAGGCCAAAAATGGCGGATTTCTCACTTTCTCTCTCTTTTCTCTCGACAAACTGTAAAAGTGGTAGGGGAGAAGGAGAAAGGGGGCGGCCCCTCATTTAAAAACCCTGGAACACGCTCCTATCCGCGCGGATAGGATTGTCAGGGTCAAAATGACCCTTTTGCCCTTTAAAAATCTGGAACTCTGCAGTTCAGTCCCCAACTTGACAAAGTCAATCTCCTCTCAAGGAAATTATCCCCCGGCAGTCAAACGTAAGACCGATCTCTCCGAGAAAGATAACGGAGTCTCGTATCTTTCATCAAAATCTTCCCCGGCAGTCAAACGTAAGACCGACTTTCCCCGAGAAAGATAACGAGATCCCGTATCTTTCATCAAAATTACCAACGGCAGTCAAACGTAAGACCGACTTTCCCCGAGAAAGATAACGAGATCCCGTATCTTTCATCAAAATTACCAACGGCAGTCAAACGTAAGACCGACTTTCCCCGAGAAAGATAACGAGATCCCGTATCTTTCATCAAAATTACCAACGGCAGTCAAACGTAAGACCGACTTTCCCCGAGAAAGATAACGGAATCCCGTATCTTTCATCAAAATCATCCCCCGGCAGTCAAACGTAAGACCGATCTCTCCGAGAAAGATAACGGAGTCTCGTATCTTTCATCAAAATCTTCCCCGGCAGTCAAACGTAAGACCGATTTCCCCGAGAAAGATAACGAGATCTCGGCAGTCAAACGTAAGACCGATCTCTCCGAGAAAGATAACGGAGTCTCGTATCTTTCATCAAAATCTTCCCCGGCAGTCAAACGTAAGACCGACTTTCCCGAGAAAGATAACGAGATCCCGTATCTTTCATCAAAATTACCAACGGCAGTCAAACGTAAGACCGACTTTCCCCGAGAAAGATAACGAGATCCCGTATCTTTCATCAAAATTACCAACGGCAGTCAAACGTAAGACCGATCTCTCCGAGAAAGATAACGGAGTCTCGTATCTTTCATCAAAATCATTCCCCGGCAGTCAAACGTAAGACCGATCTCTCTGAGAAAGATAACGAGATCTCGTATCTTTCATCCAAATCACAAACGGCAGTCAAACGTAAGACCGACTTTCCCCGAGAAAGATAACGAGATCCCGTATCTTTCATCAAAATTACCAACGGCAGTCAAACGTAAGACCGATCTCTCCGAGAAAGATAACAGAGTCTCGTATCTTTCATCAAAATCATCCAACGGCAGTCAAACGTAAGACCGATCTCTCTGAGAAAGATAACGAGATCTCGTATCTTTCATCCAAATCACAAACGACAGTCAAACGTAAGACCGACTTTCCCCGAGAAAGATAACGAGATCCCGTATCTTTCATCAAAATTACCAACGGCAGTCAAACGTAAGACCGATCTCCCCGAGAAAGGTAACGGAATCCCGTATCTTTCATCAAAATCATCCCCCGGCAGTCAAACGTAAGACCGACTTTCCCCGAGAAAGATAACGAGATCTCGTATCTTTCATCAAAATCATCCAACGGCAGTCAAACGTAAGACCGAATTTCCCCGAGAAAGATAACGAGATCCCGTATCTTTCATCAAAATCATCCCACGGCAGTCAAACGTAAGACCGATCTCCCCGAGAAAGATAACGGAATCCCGTATCTTTCATCAAAATCATCCCCCGGTAGTCAAACGTAAGACCGATCTCTCCGAGAAAGATAACGGAGTCTCGTATCTTTCATCAAAATCATCCAACGACAGTCAAACGTAAGACCGATCTCTCCGAGAAAGATAACGGAGTCTCGTATCTTTCATCAAAATCATCCAACGACAGTCAAACGTAAGACCGACTTCCCCCGAGAAAGATAACGAGATCTCGTATCTTTCATCAAAATCATCCAATGGCAGTCAAACGTAAGTCCGATTTCCCCGAGAAAGATAACGAGATCCCGTATCTTTCATCAAAATCATCAGACGGCAGTCAAACGTAAGACCGATCTCCTCGAGAAAGATAACGAGATCCCGTATCTTTCATCAAAATCCTCCACGGCAGTCAAACGTAAGGCCGACCTCCCTGAGAAAGATAACGAGATCCCGTATCTTTCATCAAAATCATTCCCCGGCAGTCAAACGTAAGACCGATTTCCCAGACGAATACGTCTGATTTTCCCCAGCAAAGGCTAACAAAATCCCCAGCAAAGTTAACGGAATCCCAAAAGCCAACGGAATCTCGAGTAGTTCTCGAACTACGAAAGTGCTTGATTCCCCGCTAGGGATACGTAGGTAGCCTATCTTTAGGTCCAGCCCCTCGACCAAAACGGTCACCCTCTCCTTCGGCAGCAGACAAAGTCCACCGAAAGGCCATTTCACAACCAAGGTTCGAGGCACCTAAAACGCCATCATCAAGGTCCGAGGCACCTAAAACGCCATCTCCAAGGTTCGAGGCACCTAAAAAGCCACATCTCCAAGGTTCGAGGCACCTAAGACGCTATCACTAGGAAAGCGATAAATCACAATCATCCCCAGCAGAACGGATAGCCATCAGACCGAAAAGGGTCATTTCCTATCCCCAGCAGAGCGGATAGCCATCAGACCAAAAATGGTCATCTCTTATCTCCAGCAGAGTTTCTCTCCAGCAACCAACTGCAGAACTCGCTCATCAGGTTCGAGGCACCTAAAACGCCATCATCTCCAGGGTCAAAGACCCGAACTACGGCCGGCTTGATTCCCATTCGGGATACGTAGGTAGCCTATCGCTAGGTTCAGCCACCCGATCACTCGATCATCCCGCCAAATATGGAGCCTTACTCTTATCGACGACCCCGCTTCCTTCGAAAGCACCGTCGCCGAGGGGCTACTGTAAGTGCTCCAATTTGAGCTTGTTAGAATTTTCGTTAGAAAATTAACGAAAGTTATAACATTTCTAACAATTCCTAACAATCCTAACATTTCTAACAAAGTGAGGGTAAAATGGGCATTGTTATTTAAGGTTAAACCTCAAAAAGAATCTTAAAAAGCAAAACAAAGGAAGAAAACCAAAAATAGAAATGGTGGAAACATAAAGCCGTACATTAATTTGAATTTTCAAAAGAAATATTCCTCTTGTCCAAAGCACGAACGACAATTAATGAACAGTGCACGCGAAGGATCCTATCCGCGCGGACATCTTTGTCATTTCCAGAGGGCTATAAATTGAGCCCTCCAGTCACAAAAATAGGGAGCCACAACACAATTTGCACTGAACCTCTGGCGAAATATAGAGAGAAAACAGTGAGAATTCACTTGAATTGTCACCATTTTCTCTTGAATATTTTCCAACTCACACTCACTCTCAAATTCAAACCCTAAACACATTCAAGCCTCAAACACTCATATATTCAAGCCAAAGCCTCAAAATACAAAGAAGATAGGTATAACCTCCCTCTTCTTACCCTAAATCTCTCATCCATGCATGCATCTTCAAACTACAAAATGTAGTTCATTCTTCTTCTTGTCTTAAGATCCAAGAAGATCACCATGAAAGTCCATCTCCATGGATGATCTTCTACAAGGATCAACATTTTCTTTAATGTGTTCTTACTTTTTTGCAAAGAAAACTCATTTTCAAAACCCTAAAAACCATTTTCAAGCATCAAATCTCATTTTCAAAGGATAAAAATCCCCTTCCCAAGCAAATGAAGTGCTTAGTCCTAATGTACCCCAAGGATGGTTTGGTATAGTTGATTCACCACTAAGATGTCAAGTGATCACTAACCAAAACCTAGGGAAATGGGGACAAGCATGGATGCAAAACCCCCTTTAAAATCATATTTTCTTTCATGGGAAGTTGCTGTCCAGTAGCAATTTTCTCAGACCTCAGTCCATGGTCTAATTTTTTGGACACAGATAAATGTGGAATTTGGTGTTGACTACAAAACACTTTTTGTATCCAACATCCAGATCTTTCCATACATATTTTTACTTTATTTTTTGGGTGAGTAAAACTCCTCTTTTCAAATTTTCTTTCAGAGGCTAGTTCATCAGCTTCTGGGAATCCAGATCTCATATCTGAGGTTTCCAGAAGGTTTTGACCCCTCAAATCTTCTCCAAAATGGAAAATTCCTTCGCACAAATCTTATTTAAATTGTCTAGAACAACTTTCATTCTCTGAGTTTATCCAGATTATGAAGTTTTAAGACCCTTGAATCCATTTCAAAATTAAAGGTCCACTGCCTTTTTCATTCTGGCAGAAGTGGCTCTCAACTTCAAAAGGTCTTTTGAGTACCAAATCTCAATCCAAAAATCTTCCAAAAAATCATGGGATCAGTTTAAAGTCTTAAAAAGATATCCCAATTTTTACTTTTCTGAGTTTCAAATTATTTTGGCCAACACACACACACACACACACAAATGATTTTCAGCTTGGAAGACTCGTTTTACGAGGCATTCCGGGTGCACACTAACGTCCTTCCCGGCGTGTAACATGACCTCCGAACTCAAATTTCTGATCTCGGGCTTTTTTCAAAGTTTTGGCCCTTAAAACAAAAATGGCGTGGCGACTCCGTTCTTTTTCCCGGGTCTTATTTGTTTTTTTTCAAAGAAACTACGAAAGGAATCGAATTTTTCTCCCGCGAAATGGCGACACATCATCACAGGATGAAGAGTGGCAGCTTAAGATTAACCCCGGTGGCGTCCCGGAGGAGGTTGATTTGTTGTACGGGTTTGGTCATCATCGAGCCCGTAAGATATGGGAGAACGCCACTTGTGAGCCAGTGTTGAAGCGCCAAACGAGGCAGCAAATTCTAGATAAGTAAGTATATGATTTTTTATTAAATAGCTTTATTATTTGTTGTTATTGTTTTAAACCTCCTCTGTTCCAGAAAAACAGTCCCATTTTGACTTTTTGTTAAAAAAAATCAAAATGGGACTGTTTTTCTGAAACAGAGGGAGTATTAATTATAATGTTTTGTTTGGAATCAACAGGTTCTCGCATGCTTCTTTACCGGCGGATGATAGAGCTTGGTGGGCTCGTGTTCAGGGTACCGGCCTCCATTACCTACATGATGCTACCATTCGCCGGCCTAACATGGCGCTCCTAACGGCGTTTGTGGAACGGTGGTCTCCCGAGACTAATACCTTCCACATGCCGTGGGGGAAATGACGATCACTATGCATGACGTCACTCATATCCTAGATATATTCTTATTTGTTGTCTATTTTTTATAAATTACATAAATTTTATCAATTTCATAAATTTTATCAATTTATTAATTATTTCATTTTCAATTTGTAGGTATCAGCTGTTCAGGTGGCCCTGTTACGAAGGCGGTGTTGGGTTTCGAGGGTCCATGCGCAGCGGAATAATGCAATAACTCGAAAAACTCGAAGCCCTAGAATCCGTTCTAGATGATTAATTAAGAAAGATGAAATAGAAATACCAACCTTAAGTGCTTTTGTCGTTGATAAACGTGACCCAACTCCAGATTGACGATCTTGTGAATCCTTGATGAACAATTGTTGAATCACGAACGAAAGATCTTGAAGAGCGAAGATCCTCTATGTGTATCCACGCGATGAACGAACCCTAGAACTCTTCTAGGAGGATTGCTAGATCCCTCGATTGAAACTCCTTTCAATCTATGAAGTATTATGGAATTGGTGTGATTTGATTCTCAATTCACAATTGAGAAATCAATATTTTGTGTTTCTCCTAAACCAAAAACGTCACTTGGCTGCTAGGGTTGAAGGGGACAGTATTTATACCTTATAAATATTATACCCTATTAAAAACCCTTAACAAAAACGGTTTCAGCGTTTCAGCGTACATGGGTGGTCGCCCATAAGGAGCTGGGCGGTCGCCCATGTGTACAGCGCCTAATCCCCTTATTCAAAAACCAACATGGGCGGTCGCCCGCATAAGGGCGAGGCGGTCGCCCATCTAGACAATCTCCAATGCCTAGTTTTCGAATAACATGTGCGGTCGCCCATGACCATTGAGCGGTCGCCCAAGTCAACCATTGACTTGTGGGCGGTCGCCCATGTCCACTTGGGCGGTCGCCCAACACACCAGAATCCATAATTTCATTTTTGACAATTCGTTCGATGCGTGTGACCCCATATGACTATACTATGTTGGCAATGTGTCCGATCACATCGATCCTCATAAGACATGAGCGGACTCTAGCAAGCCATCATGCCTACCCAAATAGTATAATATCAAGTTCGATTTTCCTACATAGAACATATCACAATCCCATTGTCACACGATGTTATATTGAACATGAGTCATGGTCCACGTCAACTCATATTGTTCAATGCTTTCTCGTTATCAAGTAAATTGATTAATCGAATGATATTAATCACATTAATTCATTCGGGCATGGCCATGCGCTACATCAATCTTACTTACGAGTGGCCTAGCAAACATCTCTCTTTACGAGGGACAATTTTCCATCTTGACTTATCATTCTTCCCAACAAGAATCATACCATGCCAATGATAGCCCTTATTGTCATCCGGTTAAAGACAACGTTAAACTATATCAAACATGATATTCATCTAGCGGAAGATGATGATAATCTCGAAGTCGAAAGGATATCAATGATATGACTATATGAGATTTAATTATGACATATGACCATGACATAAATCTCATAATGGGTCAAGTCCAGTACCTTGTTCTCCTAACAAGTACCCATGAATCTAATGTGCATCTCCATGCATATAATCATCACATGATTATCCATTAGACTTCATACTAGTGCTTCATAAGTACTAGGGACACGATTATTATAACTAAACATGCAAACACATATAATAATCAAAGAAACAATCTCTTATATAAATGAACAATGACATTACATAAAAGGTCTATCTCTATAGGCCTAGGGCACTAACACCTACAGTCTCCCACTTGCACTAGGCCCAATCATTCATGTATCTTATACCCGTGGACCTAACATGACCATCATGTTTAGCTTGTGGTAAAGGCTTGGTGAGAGGGTCCGAAATGTTGTCATCCGTTGGTACCTTGCATATCTTGACGTCCTCCCTTTCACGATTTCTCGAATGAGGTGGAAACGTCTCAAAATGTGTTTGGATCGGCGATGTGACCTTGGTTCTTTTGCTTGGGCAATAGCACCATTATTGTCACTGAAAAGCTCTATCGGGTTAGTGATACTCGGAACGACTTCTAAGTCACTAACGAACTTCTTGATCCAAACCGCCTCCTTAGCCGCATCCGATCTTTGCTATGTATTCGGCTTCTGTTGTAGAATCGGCAACGGTGCTTTGCTTGGAACTCTTCCAACAAACGGCACCTCCATTTAGCATAAACACAAAACGGTGCGATCTATAGTCATCTTTGTCGGTTTGGAAGCTTGCATCTGTGTAACCCTTTACAACGAGATCATCTTCCATTCCTCGAAATACCAAGAATACATCCTTAGTCCTTCTCGAGTACTTAAGGATATTCTTGGCTTGCTATCCAATGGTTCTCACCGGGATCGGATTGGTATCTACTCGTTGCGCTTAGAGCATACGAGACATCGAGTCTAGTACACAACATGGCATACATGATAGACCCAATTGCCGAAGCATATGGTATATCACTCATCCTCTTTCGCTCATCATTTGTCTTAGGACAATGAGTCTTGCTAAGAGTAATGCCATGTCCCATTGGCAAGTTCCCTCTCTTAGAATTTTCCATGCGGAATCTTCTAAGGACCTTGTCAATATATGTACTACGACTCAAACCAATCATCCTTCTTGATCTATCTCTATAGATCTTGATACCAAGGATGTAAGCCGCTTCACCCATATCTTTCATTGAGAAACATTTTCCTAACCGGGACTTTACGAGTCTCAAGTGCGGGAACATTGTTTCCAATGAGTAAGATGTCATCGACATATAACACCGAAATAGCACTATGCTCCCACTTATCTTCTTGTATACACAAGGTTCATCTTCGTTTTTGATGAAGCCAAACTCTTTGGTGATTCATCAAAACGTAGATTCCGGCTCAGGAAGCTTGCTTCAATCCATAAATGGATCTACGCAACTTACACACTTTGTTAGAATCCTTTGGATCGACAAACCCTTCGAAATTTGTATCATATATACATCCTCAAGTAGGTTTCCGTTAAGAAACGCTGTTTTGACGTCCATATGCCATATCTCATAGTCGTAATATGCGGCTATGGCAATTAGGATTCTAATAGACTTAAGCATTGCTACGGGCGAAAAGGTTTCATCATAGTCAACGCCATGAATCTGTCTATACCCCTTAGCAACAAGCCTAGCCTTATAAGTATGTACCTTCCCATCCATGTCGGTTTTCTTTTTGAAAACCCACTTTCACCCTATGGTTTTTACACCTTCGGGTGGATCAATCAAGTTCTAAACTTGATTATCGTACATGGATTTGATTTCGGATTCCATGGCTCCTAGCCACTTGTCCAGAATCGGGAGTGGACATCGCCTCTTGATAGGAAGTAGGTTCATCATTCTCAATGATTTCTACTTCATTACTTTCCGTCATGAGAAATCCATATCTCTCGGAGTTCGGATCGTATCCTATCCGTCTGCGAAGAACTTGTGTATCTTGAACCGGTTCCACAACGGCTTGTGAATTTGGTTAGTCTCTACCATTGGCTCTATGTCATTTTCGGGTTCTTGAATTTCTTCAAGATCAATTTTACTCCCACTAGTTTCTTTAGAGAGAAACTCTTTCTCTAGAAAGACAGGTGTCGAGCAACAAACACTTTGTTCTCGGATTGGTTGTAAAATTGATATCCTTTCGTTTCCTTAGGATAACCAACGAAAATACATTTATCGGATCTAGGTGCAAGTTTATGTTCGAAACCAATTTCTTTACATAAGCCTCACATCCCCAAATCTTCATGAAAGATAAGCTAGGCTTTCTTCCATGCCACATCTCATGTGGGGTTTTAGGAGCCGATTTAGTAGGGACCTTATTAAGTGTGGCATTTGTTTCCGGTGCATGTCCCCAAAAGGAAATAGGAAGGTTAACTTGACTCATCATCGATCGAACCATATCTAATAGGGTTCGATTTCTCCTCTCGGACACACCATTCCATTGTGGTGTTAGGGTGGAGTAAGTTACGAAACAATTCCACAACTTTTCGGATGATCGTCAAATTCTTGGCTCAAATATTCACCACCTCGATCGGATCGAAGTGTTTTAATAGTTTTGCCAAGTTGATTTTGTACTTCACTTTGAAATATTCTAAATATCTCAAATGCTTCACTTTTGTACTTCATCAGATAGACATAGCCATATCTTGATAAGTCATCAGTGAACGTTATGAAATGCAAATCCTCCCCTAGCAATGCTATTCATTGGTCCACATACATCAGTATGTACGAGAGCCAACAAATCACTAGCCCTTTCACTACTCTTAGTAAAAGGTGCTTTAGTCATCTTGCCCAATAAACAAGACTCGCAAACATCATATGATTCATAATCATATGAGTCTAAATATCCATCTTTATGGAGTTTAGAGATGCGTTTCTCGTTTATGTGCCCAAGACGGCAATGCCATTTATATGTGTCATTCACATTATTTGGCTTGGATTTCTTATTTACATGATAGATATTATCAACATTATTTTCAACATCCAAGACATAAAGGCCATTAAAAGAATGAGCAACACAATAAAGCATGTCATTCAAATAAATTGAAAATTTCTTATTCGCAATAAGAAAATTGTAACCCTCATTGTCTAAACATGAAATTGAAATAATGTTTCTGCTCAAATCTGGAACATAATAACAGTTATTTAAAACTAAAATTAATCCGCTTGGTAAAGTGACTTCGTAAGTCCCTACGGCCCGATGCATCAACTCTTGCTCCATTTCCAACCCGTAGATCTACTTCACCCTCTTTGAGCGACCTTCTATTCTTTAGTCCACTGCACATTTAGGCAAATGTGAGATCCACATCCGGTATCTAATACCCAAGAACTAGAGGTAGAAAGTAAAATATCTATCACATAGATACACGAAGTCATGGCAATCTCATTGCCCTTCTTCTTCAGTCCTTCTGATAAAGCTTGCGATTACGCCTCCAATGCCCGGTTTCCTTGCAATGGTAGCACACGCATCCTTTTGGGATTTGGGTTTAGGCTTCTCAGCAACGGCAACCTTTGCCTCCGGTTTAGCAACTTTTGCTTTAACCCTGGGTTTGAACCCCTTTCCTTTATTCACCATCAACACTTGATTGGTTTTCTTGGTAATATTGTTCTCTGCATTCTTTAGCATCCCATGCAATTCGGACAGAGATTTATTCATCCCATTCATGTTATAATTCGAACAAGCGATTATAACTTTCGGGGAGTGAATGCAATATCATATCCGTAGCCGACTCTAGCTGGATAGGATATCCAAGCCTCTCGAGGTGTTCGAGGTGACCCTTCATTTTCAACACATGAGGCCCAACGGGTTGTCCTTCAATCATCTTGCATGAATGAAGAGCCTTCGTAGTGTCAAACCTTTCTGACGTGCTTGCAACTGGAACATTTCCTTCAAATGATTTCCCAAATCATAGGCTTCCATGTGTCTGAGGTCCTTGAAGGGCCTTACACATGGTAGCAAGCATCAAGCAACCAACATCAATAGAATCATCCACATGCTTCTTATGTTGGTCCTTTTCGACTTTAGTTGCATTAGCCGCGAGGCTCGGGTGGAAACGGGTCCATCAAGAATGTACAACTTCCTTTCTTGTTTGAGAACAATTCCCAAGCTGGATCCAATCCACATAGTTGTTGCCATTCTCCTCTAACTTGTCCTTCTCAAGGACCGATCGCGATGACATGTTTTGATTAGTGTTTACAGCCATTGATCTACAAAGATATGCAACATATAAGTACCAATACATTTAAGAGATTAATTAACGTATTTCACAAATACTCCCACTAAATTATATAACCTTCTTATACAAACATGCATAATATAATTTAATAGGCTAAGACCCAACTTTAATTTAATTTCAAGTCGGCTATGGTACGATTTGCTCAAAATTAAACTAAAAGGTAGATAACATTTATCAATCATATCTATATATGACTCTTAGATCATTATGAGATTATAGACATCATATGTCACATGTTTCAATCTCATCTTATGCCTTAGGCCCAAAACTGTTTTGATAGCCTAATTGAGTTCTACCACGTTAAACGTATAGCAATCACCGTTTGCTCATCTTGATCATACAAAGATAGAATCAATGTACCTCGTTGTGGCGTAGCCTACATGAAACTATCCGTGTACTCACAAGTGTTTAAACATGGGTGGCATAAAACAAACTCAAATTACAAAGAAGGTTCAATTTTTCATGCTTATCAATTACATGCCAAGGTTGATTCATGAAAACTATATGAGCATAATTATGAACATGGAATGATGCAACACAAATCACATTTGGTCGGTAATTACTAGTACGCGGCCACGTGCTCCAAATTTATCCCACACTTCCATCGAAGTGCACGTGGGGAAGGTCTTGGTGTCCGGCCCAATATACTAAGTAACACTTCACAAATATCCTAGATTAATCACATTAATCATATTAATGAAATTGACATCCCATAATCTAGATTAATCATATTAATCATATATTTCAATTTCATAATCATGGTATATCAATATATACAATTACTTCACAAGCAAAACTCATACAATTTCACATTCTAGATCATACACATCATGAAAATCAACATAATCCCATTATCTAATTATCATGATTTTCTAATATAAACATCATGAACGGGGCTCACGATACCCTTTGTTGGGTTTCGAGGGTCCATGCGCGGTGGAATAATGCAATAACTCGAAAAACCCCAAGCCCTAGAATCCGTTCTAGATGATTAATTAAGAAAGATGAAATAGAAATACCAACCTTGAGTGCTTTTGTCGTTGATAAACGTGACCCGACTCAGTTGACGATCTTGTGAATCCTTGATGAACAATTGTTGAATCACGAACGGAAGATCTTGAAGAGCGAAGATCCTCTATGTGTATCCACGCGATGAACGAACCCTAGAACTCTTCTAGGAGGATTGCTAGATCCCTCGATTGAAACTCCTTTCAATCTATGAAGTATTATGGAATTGGTGTGATTTAATTCTCAATTCTGAATTGAAATCAATATTTTGTGTTTCTCCCTAAACCAAAACGTCACTTGGTGCTAGGGTTGAAGGGGGATAGTATTTATACCTTATAAATATTATACCCTATTAAAATCCTTAACAAAAACGGTTTCGGTTTCGGCGGCACATGCGGTCGCCCAGGAGCTGGGCGGTCGCCCATGTGTGGCCTAATCCCCTTATTGAAAACCAACATGGGCGGTCGCCCGCCAAAGGGCAAGGCGGTCGCCCATCTAGACGATCTCAATGCCTAGTTTTTCGAATAACATGTGCGATCGCCCATGACCATTGGCGGTCGCCCAAGTCAGCCATTTGACTTGTGTGGCGGTCGCCCATGGGCTACTTGGGCGGTCGCCCAACACACTGAGAATCCATAATTTCATTTTTGACAATTCGTTCGTGCGTGTGACCCCATAGGACTATACTATGTTGGCAATGAGTCCGATCACATCGATCCTCATAAGACATGAAAGGACTCTAGCAAGCCATCATGCCTACCCAAATAGTATAATATCAAGTTCGATTTTCCTACATAGAACATATCACAATCCCGTTGTCACACGATGTTATATTGAACATGAGTCATGGTCCACGTCAACTCATATTGTTCAATGCTTTCTCGTTATCAAGTAAAATTGATTAATCGAATGATATTAATCACATTAATTCATTCGGGCATGGCCATGCACTACATCAATCTTACTTACTGAGTGGCCTATGCAAACATCTCTCTTTACGAGGGACAATTTTCCATCTTGACTTATCATTCTTCCCAACAAGAATCATACCATGCCAATGATAGCCCTTATTGTCATCCGGTTAAAGACAACGTTAAACTATATCAAACATGATATTCATCGAGCGGAAGACGATGATAATCTCGAGTCGAAAGGATATCAATGATATGACTATATGAGATTTAATTATGACATATGACCATGACATAAATCTCATAATGGGTCAAGTCCAGTACCTTGTTCTCTAACAAGTACCCATGAATCTAATGTGCATCTCCATGCATATAATCATCACATGATTATCCATTAGACTTCATACTAGTGCTTCATAAGTACTAGGGACACGATTATTATAACTAAACATGCAAACACATATAATAATCAAAGAAACAATCTCTTATATAAATGAACAATGACATTACATAAAAGGTCTATCTCTATAGGCCTAGGGCACTAACACCTACAGGCGGTTCTAGAGCCTAACGTAGCCGGTATCAGGGCACGCCTTGATACATGTCGGAAGGGCACGACGTACTCTTTAGATGGCCTCCGCCGGTCCTTTGAGTCCCCTTCCGACATGACTGACGATGAGCGCGCTTCTACGTACATCATGTTCCTCCTCGGCTCCACGCTGTTCGTGGACAAGACTCAGGATAAGATGCCCTCAGACTACCTTTCATTGTGCGTGGATATTGACAAAGTGGGGGCTCTATCCTGGGGGACAGCTGCGTTGGCATATCTATATCGGGAGTTGGGGAAGGCATCTAGATACAGATGCAAGCAGATCGGTGGTTGTTTGAGTCTTTTAGAGGTAATATTTAACAATCATTTAATAATTACAACATGTATTTATGGTTATAACATTGTTAACTTATTTATTTCATACATTTGCAGGCCTGGATATACGAGCACTTTCCGGTTTTCCGGAGAGATATTGACCCGTTATGGACGGAGGGCCGGTAGTTTGAGGGCCCTAGATGGGTACGTGCTTGTCTGATACGGCTAGGAAGGGATATGCCCCATCTATTGAAGTTAGGTATACCACATGGACACGATGACGGTTGATAGGGTGAGTTAGTTATATTTAAAGTTTTATAAATTGTTATAATTTATTATTTACGTTGACGGTGTCTAACAAATTCATTTTTAGGTTTGTTGGACTCCTGCAGGACTCACCCCAGGCGCTTTTGCCGGTCTCATACTTCCGTGGGGTTATACGCTTCCGAGGATATCACGGAAGCGTATATGCTGGCAGGTGTTACACGACAGGTTTGGGATCCGCGAAAATCCCCAGAGACCCCATATCTTGCGGCCGAGATTGTTCATTGATGGCCGGTCGAAAGGGGTACAAGAAGTCCTATGGAACTTCGTGATGAGGTATGGGAGGATTGGTTAGAGGGACTGACGGCTTGGGGTTTTCGATCCGATGCGTAGATGAGGGCGCGCTTCCGTGAGCGCATCTGATCCTGTTACTTCCACGTATATGCGGTGGTTCTATGGCTAGGACTCATGTTCGGGATTACTAATCCGAATCATGATGCCCTAGTTAACGTTCCACCACCGCCTAGGGTTGTAGAGGCACGAGGCATACTACTTCGGCTGCTCACGGATGACAGTTTACCCGCAGATGTCAAAGATCAGATTAGACTGGCGCACGATTATTACGGAGACGCTTGATGATTATGTAGTTTAAGATTTGGTTGTTTATGTTTTGGGATATGTTCATTTTGGGATACAATGTTTGTATTTGTGATTATGTTTTGGGTTTGTAAATTTTGGAATATGTTTGTAAATTAAGTTACATAAACAAGTTTATGTTTTGGGATTTGTTGATAAATGATTTGTGATTGGTTTGATGTATTGGAATCGGTTTGTTTCGGTTTGTGTTTCGGTTTGTATTTGTTAGTTTTAGTATTTTTTTTCAGTACAGAGACCATCTCGTGTGCTTATACACGAGATTGTTTTACTCATCTCGTATATATACACACGACATGTTTTCTTTTATCTCGTATGAACACACACGAGATACATTCTTGAGTAGTTAGTGTATTTCGTGTAATGTTCATACGATATAAATGAAATATGTCGTGTATATTTATACAAGTTATGATATTCCATCTCATGTATAAGCACACGAGATGGTCTCAGTAATGAAACAAAACAGACAAGTGTGTAGCTGAAACAAACAAACTGATGTATCCATACATCAAAACTATAATTTAAGTACTACATCAAGTGATCCAATTTTAATATACTATATCCGTCCCAAAACTTCATACAAAAAATAATCAATACGCTATACATATAAACTATGGCCTATTTCCTGCAATTCGTGCTTCGTTCGCCATAATTGAGAGTCGGTTGAATGTTTCTATTCGAGTTACGCTATGGCATGATCAGGTTACTTGCGCTTGGATCACGTTGCTCCCCCAATATAGTGCTGCGATGGTATCGGAGTAATCACTATCGGACATGTGCATTTACAAAAGTAATAAAATAGTCAAATATAACAAATTTAGAAAATATAGTTATATATAACAAATTTAAATAAGATAGTTAAATATAACGAATTAAAGTATCATACCAATATAAAATGGTTTCCCATATGTCCCAACACAAGTGTGTTTGTGGGTGGTCACATGTTCTTGTGGTACGATCATTTGGTAGGCATGTGAAGCCGGCGGTTTGCGAGTACGAGACAAACTCCACATTATACACAGTGGATATGATGTGCCCTATCTCTGGGAGTATCAACCAATAATATTTCGAACAAGGGGAGGCATAGTGAGTAATGCGACTATAGAGCTCGTCCATATCTCTCCAAGGCATAACTCTCTCATAAAGCTCGCGGCGATGAAGCGGCTCCTTGGCACAATCGAGCGCACTCTTTGCCACATCTCCTGCAATCGTATATTTGCCCTCTTGCTCTATATCCACAATTTCCATCACCCATCCACATCTGTGAAGCCATCAATAAATGGGACAATGAGAGGGGTAAGCAACATCCTATGCACGAAGTATGTATATCATTGACTTGTCCATTTCCACGACCCCGTCCCCGCCCCCGACCTCGACCTCGACCTCTCCCACGACACAGCGGCTAGTGGTGGAAGAGATGTAGGAGTGGTAGGGCTAGATGGTGTAGTGTTTGAAGGCGATTTCGGATTTGGTGACTCCGCGACATCAAACTGATTGGGTTGATGCAATAAATGAAGATCTAGACTTCGCTAGTGGAGGGTGGTGTAGTGGGGACTCCAAAATGTACGCTCGGTACGCTCCCAATCGGTACTCTGGCGGTGGTCTGGGGTTTATTTGCCTTTGAAATATGATCCGGCTCGGGGCATCTCCGGTTTGTGGATGTAGCCCTTCATTTATCGTTTGAAATAACCTTCTCTTTATCGGTCTGTAAAGTGCGTTGCAGGTTCATTCAACACAACTTCAAAATCGGGTCCAGGTGGGACGGTATTCTACTTCAATGTCCAACTTCTTCCAAAAAATCATGAATGAGGACAACTCAATCCGGCCCCGAGTTTTGTATGCATGCAATATCGTGACTACATGGAAGTCCATGTGTTCGCCTCGGGTAACACCCAGGCTGAAGGATCCATGACATTATCCCCACAACGACTCCGCTCTTCTTTGATGATGTCCAGCCTTTGGCACTCGCCCCAATATGTCGTGATACGGATCACATGTCTTCATATCATTTGGAATTCTACTCTTTGATTGCTCCATAGTAGCTTTGATTGTTGTTATTTGGATTTCCATAATCTCGTGAGCCTTTTTGAATAATGTGTCAAAAGCAGAAGAAGCACTCCCCAAGGCCTTAACTTCAACCTCGTTATGCTCAGCTTTACCGCCACAAATTCGTGGTGTCGGGTTTCCGCAAGTGCGATGGCTTGATGCGTATGCATCGGTACAAAATATTCGTAGAGTACGTGGAGCAATCCAAGTCTCGGGCGGGAGGTAGGTCAATAAATCAGGGATAAGATTCGTAATGGCCGTCGCCAAAACAATTGCCCCGAGCGGGTGTTCCCACTCTTCGCGAGTAATGCGGTGCGATGTTGCTTCATATTAAATCTCCTCATGAATGATAAATGTCGCAAACTCGTTGCTACCTGAAGTTTGTAGCCATACGCTCTCCTTTTAACATTGACTTCGATATGCGCTTCTAACATAATGGTTGTGCGGTCTCGGGAAATACCATTTGGACGGCGATTAATGAAAGCCGAGTCACGATCGATTAAGAAACAGCGGTTGGCATGTGGGAGGAGTATGAAAAAGACTTTGCAAATTCTTGAGTGCCCACGATGTAATTCTCGATCTTAGCCTTCATTTCTGGGAGGAACGTGATATGCATTTGTGAAATTCCTTCCCGTTAACGTTGGAAGTAAATCCTATAATCTCAGAAGTAATGTCATTCCATAGAAGTAAATGGTGTTGTAAGTGCAATCACCTTGTATCATTTAAAGAGAAATAAAAGTTAGAAATGAGAATAAAATTGCAATTCAAAAAAAATGCATACACGACTTAGAAAAACAGAGTCAAAAAAACAGCATTCAAATTCTATATACAATGCATAATGCATATAAAGTTGTCTATTTAACTCGAAAAAATGGGTATGGTTAGTTCTAGGTACATAGTAAGCACGAACGAGCATCCAAAAAACAGATTTGTGATACTATGTTTACAACGAAAAATAGTTTAATTATGAAATTTAAACAAGACATATAGTTGGGATACTATTATTATTGCATATTTTTTTTCCATTAATAGCCTAAGGAAGCTTGGAAGGTATAAATCTACTTTCATCAAGTTGGCCAATCCATTCCTAAGTGCAAACAAAAAATATAAACCCTTTTTGATTTTTGTGAAAATTATAATCTGTCAAGCATAGTAATAAGCAGCAGAAAGATACCTTTTGATCATTTCAATGTAATCAACAAAGTCTACATTAGAAATGAGGGAAACAATTCAATTGTTATAATCACAATAATTGACCCACTCATTTCACTTTTTGTCCTCTTTACCCAACTATTGAAGTACATCTTACAATACATCACATTTTTTCAACATTTTTCTTAATTATTGTGCCAAATTTATTTGTGTATGTTAGTATGGGATTTGAAGAGAGTATATATATGGGACAAAATACAAACAACAAAAGTC